>CM033797.1:3806523-3914581 GCA_019656835.1 Rhododendron ovatum
CACCAAGGTCCAAGACCAGAGCACCCTCTCTCTCTCTCTCTCCAATTGATCTTTTTCCTTGTTCTAGACAGCTTTCTGGGTTTCCTAAAAACAAAAAATGAGAATTCAAACTCTGTTCTGGGTGATTTGAAGTGATTCGTGTAAAGGATTTTAGCTATGAAATAGTCAAAGTAAAAATACTTCCAGGGATTCCTACCCATTCTCCATCCTTCTGAACTGGGAAGCTTTTTCTCTGTCCAGAGATAAACCACTCCCTTGGTCTCCTATCTCCTGGACTCAACTATTAAAAGTTATGTCCATTTCACGGATACACAGGCCGTACCATCAAAGAGTGTCCTACTATTGGAGAAATTGAATCATAGGTTTCTTCCCCTCTTCAATCGAAATCAGTATCTATCCGAAGTCCAAACAGAGCCTATCGGGTGTTTTGATTTCTCATCGACAGGTGAGAGTTGTGGTAAAGGTAATGGAAAGACGGTGCCTCTACTCTGTTCCTACTTCGGCCTAAGTTAAGTGTATAATCTGTGTGAATTTGTTACTTTTACGTGTACTCAAAACTGTTATATTTGAGTTCTGGACTCGGTTATATACACTCTGGTGTGTGGTGGAACAACCACGGCACCAAATGAAGCGGCATTGGCTCTAAGTTCAGGCGGTGGTTTACGGCAGGTATGCTGTTTAAGCTATTTGCATTTTCTCTATATGCTGCTTGGAACATATGCTTAGATTGGGCTGAGACAGTTTTTGTTTTTACCTGGCATAAGTTCACACACAAGTCCATGCTGAAACTTGCAAATAGATGCATAAATGCTTTGTCAAGGCCTGTCTGTTTTCCTTTCTGATTTTTTTTCGTGCTTTATTGATACGTTTTTTTTAAAAACTTTTTGAAGACTTTATCGATACCTACAGGTAGAGGAAATGGAGAAAATATCTGATGGGGTAACCAAGCTGAACGAAGTTAAGCCTTTTGACCCACTCAATTGGTTCCACGAATCATTTCTTGCTATTTGGCTCTGTCAAAGGCTTACCTATTCAATCAAGTTTCGTACATTCATACCGTTATTACCTCAATACTCCATGTGTGTTGATCGAATGTACTTTTAGCTTTCAGTTGCTGAATAAGGTTTGCAATTGCTTCATAGAACTTGTGGATACGCATTGGGGTTACTAAAATATTCCATCTAGCATTGAGTCCATTTTCTTCCTCTGTGCCAGTAGTGTTGTAGTTGTTAGTTTGTCTGTCCCACATCGCCACAGAGAGAGAGAGAGAGAGAGAGAGAGAGAGAGAGAGAGAGTTGTGGGTATTGGTGCTTTTGTAGTGTTGTAATAGCTAGTTTGTCCCACATCGCCAGTTGAACAGCTTTTAAAAGGGTTAATATAGAGGCACATGGAAGGACAAAGTGTCCCTTTGGGGACATCCGATAAAATTGGAACGATACAAAGAAGATTAGCATGGCCCCTGCGCAAGGATGACACGCACAAATCGAGAAATGGTCAAAATTTTTTTCTTCCCTGTTACCCCAAGTTTTCTGACCTTGATTACTTCCGGCAATTCCTACCTATTCTGAGATAGTTTTGTGAATTCTCTACCTAGAGATAGACCTCCCAGGCTTCCATGGCCACCTGGTCTCAACTGTGTAATAGTTTTGTCAATTTTACCATATGCAGGACATACCATCTAAGAGTCGCACTATTGAATCATAAGTTTGTAACCGTCTTCAGGTGAAATCCGTATCCATTGAAAGTCCAGGCAGAGCCTAATGAGTGTTTTGATTTGGCACTGATCTTATTACCTTCATTGGCATCAGTATGACCTTCTCTATGCATTAAAAATCAACTAATCCTGGACAAACTATCCACATCTTGCTCACTTTTTTTTTGAACTACTTGATATTGGGACTGTTTCATTTTGTAGGTATATTCACCTTCCTAAACATCAATTTCGAGGAGTCATCTTCACAGAGAGAGAGAGAGAGAGAGAGAGAGAGTTGTGGGTAGTAGTGCTTTTTGTACAATGTTTTAGTAATAGATAGTTTGTCCCACATCAGCATTGGAAGAGATATTGAAAGGGTTAATATAGATGCGAATGTGAGAACATGGTGTCCCTTCGGGGACATCCGATAAAATTGGAACGATACAGAGAAGATTAGCATGGCCCCTGCGCAAGGATGACACGCACAAATCGAGAAATGGTCCAAATTTTTTTCTTCCCTTTTGGCCCTCAGTTATCTAATTGGATGGACCACCAATGGTCCAAGACCCTTCTCTCTCTCTCTCTCTCCTCCAAACACAGACACACACATCAATTGATTTGTTTCCTTACTCTGGACGCATTTCTGGGTTACCTAAAAGTCAAAAACGAAAAAAATGAACTTTGTTCGGGGCGATACAACAGGCGGATTGTTGCCCTCGCAGTTTGTGTTTAGATTTTTGAATTTCTATAGGGTTTGTTGAATAGGAGAAAAAATGAGAAACAATAACCATGTTGAATAAAAAAATCGCCATGTTGAATAGCTTTTATGATGGCCTTTTATTTTGCACCTATCTATCTTCGAAACAAGATCCAAAGACAGAATAAATATTTGTGTTTATTCTCCATTGACGTGTAACTATTGTTTAGTTTGCCATTGTTTTATCCTAGCTACATCCATCCAAGGTTCCAAGCATTGATTCAACTGGAAACAAAGCACAAGCCAAAGAATCTTCTTGTCCATGTTCCTCGCATGCAGATAAGAGGCCACTGTCGAGAAAAGAAGTCGAAGAGTAGGAGTGGAAACAACAAACCATTTGGACGCATCCACGTATGTATAAAATTAGGGCATATCTGGTCACTTGAAGATGGTGAAAGATTGTTCAAATCAAGTTATCTAAACGTGTTAAGCATGAAAACTATCGAAATGTGTTAAAACTTGCTCCAGGATGGCCATTAACAGAGCAGGCTATAAGAAGGCATGTCTTCGATCTGTACGACATCATCCATTAGGAATTCCTTCTCCAGCTGAGCCCGAGTTGATTTCAAAACATCCTGAACAAAATGAAAGTTAAAATCAGCAAACTGCAACACGGACTTTTGAGATAAAAACCAGGAGTGTACGAGGAAAAAATGGAGAATGATAAATCTTTGCTAAAACTGTTACAGCATATGAACAATGAGATGAAAGGAGTCATGTGCGAAATCAACTTCATTTCAAGTTTAATGTGAACTTGAGGCAGTGTTTGGATCTTGAATTTGTTAAGGCTAGAAAATTAAGTTTAAGGTGTTTTTGGGCCTCCCCCTTTGGTTGCGTCAGGCATATGAGAATGAGAATAGTAAGTTTAAGAAATATTTATTCTGTAGTTTGTATCAATGATTAAAAACATGTAATTCTTCTAAACATAAAATGAAAGAACAAATTATAAGGTAGGTCACTCACATTGAACTCCATGTATGTGGCATTTCTCTCTAGCCATTGCTTGTCCATAACCATGAAGGCCACACAATAAAGTAAGTCAAACGCCCACTCATTTTCTGCAAATGCATCAAATAATTATCGTTATAGCCAAAACAATAAACTCAATACAACAATATGAAATGGCTACTAGGAATTAGATTTTTTTTTTTTTTTGATAAGCAGGAGCTCGGGCCAACTTACGTGCACCTCGATAATATCTGCAAGAAATCAAGTTGCAGGATCTTTACCTGATAATATCTGCAAGAAAGATGCTCTCACAAATGTCTTGGGTTTTGCTGCAAGTATTCATATCAACTGCATAAGCATTACCAAGAGAAAAAATATATTGCCTAAAGCAAATAGGAGATTATGGTAATTTAGCACAGCTCAGGAGCGCGCACTTACAGAGGGGCCTAGAGGATTGAATCTTTTCCAATTTACGTATATAAATGCATAGTTGATCAAATATTTGACACTACAAATAAGAGGTACTTCGACTTACTGGCATTAAGATCAAGCATTTGCATGATCATGTATGTGATATTTACACCCGCAACAGCAAATGGATATTCCCATGCAGATCGCTTGCCCCCTTGCTTATTTAACAGACGCTGGAAAGATGTCTGCAGCAAATTCAATGAAAACTAAAACAATCATAAAGTGTTCTTAGATATGTACCTTGAGAAAAGGCCGGCAACTCTATAGCCATTCACAGGTAGATAAAAGTTTATGGTGTTATTACGAACTGTGAGCCAAAGTGCATAATAGGGGAAAAAAACTTGTAGCTCATTTACAATAGTGGACCACGCAGAAGTAGTTGCCTCATGAAGAAAAAGTATGCCTTGGCAAGCTCGGATCTTTTTCTTATCGGCAAAGGAAAATTTCATCATCATTGAATGGCAAACTATGATCTTACTGAAAATGTCTTGGCAAAAAACAGTAAGTTCTCCAAGGAAATGAAACCAGCTCCTCTGTTCAACAAATGAACTCAAGATAATAAGGAAAAGGTCAAGAAATATTGGACGTCAAAGATAAGCGACCAAACAAAAGTTGACAAAGAACAAAAGCAACCTGAAATCGGTTGATGGATCTCTTCCCTGCCAACCCATTTCTTTCCATTGGTCTGATACTAAACCATGGAGCTCCTGCCCAGGGTATGTGGCAGACCATAGAGCTTTCAAAGCTTCCTGAGGGTGTAAATATCTTATAACTAACTCAAACAAATAGTGTATGAATAAAGCAAAATACAAAATAAAATTAACACTGCCCTTGTAATTTTTTTTGTAATGCGTCATATTTTCAGGCCGTAACTGGTAAGATAAGAAATTTTAGATACAACAGGATTGTAGACAAATTTAGGCACAAAACACACCTGATGTTCTACTCTAGAAGCATCAAAGTGAATCTTCATCCGATGCTTCAACCTTTTAAGTCTCTCTTCCTGTATATTTGTTATCACGTATAGAAAACACAACAAATCAGGAAGACTGATTTATGCAGAAAGGGCTATATCTTCCTGAAATCATCGAAAGAAAATTCTTTTCATCATTGGGTTTCCAACCTCTTTCAAAGAGTTTTAGATGAAAAACGAGTAGAAGTCCTTTTTGGTCAAGAAAGTACCGAAGAAAGAACAAAGAACAGAAGGGAATCCGCAATGTCTAAATCTGAAAATTTCTTTATGTTGATGGTCTGCACAGAGCTACAAGCTTATGTTATGTGGCTTATAAGTAATACCACATGCTTAATGTGATTAAAACAACATATTTCTATTGGCAGAAGTAACAAAGCATCTCAACGTGGAACAAATGGGAAGGAACTAAGACTAAATTGAAGAGGGATGTTAGGTTCATTGCATGTTTCCATAATACTATGAAAACCACAACACAAATTGAAGTATTCTCAGTTTACTGCCAGTTCATGTTTTCTTGAATTAGTACGTCCTATCGCTAGTTCTTTGATACAAGTATGTATCAATAAAGAAGATCCAACTTCTTCATCAAATTCAAAAACTAAGTTCCATGAAGAAGAGAAGTAATTCTTTGTTTTCTATTTTCTTGGGAGAAAAATTAAGATGAAAATAAAGAGGTCCTAACCAAGGAATTTAATTTCCTCTTTTTTCTCTTCTCAAAAAAATGCTGTATTGAAAATGCATGTCAGAAATCTGATGTCTACCTGTAAGGGCGTCAAATTGATGCAAATGCGTTCATAACTTCCCTTCGGCTTGAAGCAAACACAAGTGAGGCCTTTCCCCATCCGATTTGGTGTCCCATGAGCTGCATCATCTGCAATCAACCAGTTGACTTTTACCTTCAACCTAGGATTCTAAAGCATAATCATTACTTGGTCAATTTTATGCCCTTTTATGCAGCACTATGAAAAGAAAAGAATATATCCCACAACACACATCATTCTTGAAGGAGAGCACATTTTAGCGGAAAAAGCAAGTATTCATCTTCCTAGTCCAGCACTCCAAAAAAGGGGCGAAAGAGGACCACCTCCCCCAAAAATTGTGGTAAAAGAAAGTAAAACATAAAATTCATTCCTTCGTTATAATTTCAGACGAGAAAGGAGTACGGAAACTGGAGAAAATTGAGACAAACTAACAAAGCTGCTTCAGTTCTACTATTTTTGTTGTAGAAAGTTGTTTTGCGTATGGAAGAGGGATCTTTTAAGACACAGTGCACTGAGAAAGCTAGACTCACTTGAAGTTACTAAGGGTGAAGGCTAGAAAATTAAGTAGAACCTTTTACCGAGGGCGAAGGCTAGAGTGTGTTTGACTCCGAATGAGTATTTTGCTCCTTTCAAAATATTTTGTTTGCAATAGATATAAATCAATTTTTACAGTTCAATATGATGATTTGGCTACTGTTGACAAAATATTTCGATAAGAGCAAATCGGAGACTTTTTTTCGGAGTCAAAACACTCTAACCTTCACTCGTAGTAACTGATTTCAAAAGCAAGGAAACAGGACCAAATATCTAGTGCTGGAATTAAGCTCCTTTCTTTTCATTATTTTGTGTGTGCCAAAAAGGACATTTTACTACGTTTCTGTAAAAAAAAAAAAAAAAAATGAAAATCACAGGTTGCATAAATCAATAATTGAAGTTTATTCTGTCAAAATTTTCCTTTTTCACAGTTACTTAATTGAAGCCTAGTCAAATTTACTCAAGTTAAATTATTCATAGCAACTGCATTAGGTTGAACAGAAGTAACTAATGAAGCTTAGTTCGTTAAAGTACTAAAAATAACAACAGCTGAATTCAATCTAATACTCCTACTTCACAACACTTAAACAAACTGTAATTTATTCTACTTACAAATGCCATTTTCTTTTCACAACAACTAATTCAACTTGTACAGATTTTGAATCAGTCAAAACATCATGCTCATAGATCGCACATCAAGCACACATATACAAATAACAAAGATAGATACCCATATACGTCTATCTTTTAGTCCATCTATTATCTACTACTACCATTGTAAACGAAACACCCATTGTGGTGTGAACGTGAATTCGAGGCCGTCTCACATTTTAATTTCCTAACCTACCCTTTTTGAGGACCAAATAAGGCCAAGAATAACGAAAAAAAGAAAACTGCTTTCTTCTCCCCACTTTTTCACTTTCACAAATCAGCTTTCATTGGAGATTAATCCCAATTGAAGATTTCCTCTTTTCCTCTTCCACATAACACGGTTTCCACATGCATCCGATCGTCTAGTCAATTCCCAAAGGAAACAAATTTAGTGAGAATGACAGTTTTGATGTTGGCTCACACTACCTAAACGGCTAAACTACCCTTCTAACTGCCTAAAAAAATGCAAAGATAAAAAAAAAAAAAAAAAAATCCACCACAAATTTCTCCTCCGCTCTTTTGTACTTTCACAGCCCAGATTTCACTAAAAATTAATCTCAATTGCAGCTTTTTTTTCCTCTTTCAATCATTAGCATAACACGATTTCTACACGCATCGCATTTGCCCGGCCGTCCAGTACATATATATAGACTACATAAAGAGTAGTAATACCTTGAGAAGCGGTGGAAGAGTGAGGGCATCTGGTAACCGGCGAGGAGTGAGGGGGGAGCGTACGGATCGCGACGCAGCATCCCAATTGACTCCTCTCTACAAAGCTCATTTTTTCCGAAAACCTATGGAATCGATTTCAACTCGAATCCTTCCAAACATACAACATATACATGTGTGTATCTATCTACTGTATACGTGGATAGAGAGAGAGAGAGAGAGAGAGAGGGGTTCGTCGTGGTGTTCGCGGTCGCGGTTATTGTAGGCGGAGAGGGCAAGCGTTTCAAACTGAGGGGATGACGAAATTACCCTCGAAATTTTTATTTATTTTTTGATTGATGACCATTCACCATTAATTTATGGAAGGAAAAACGGATTTTAGTACTAATAAATGAATCTGAATCCGGCTTTTCTGCCGGATTTTAGAGTGAAGAGGATATGTTCCTTCGATCGTAGCCATTCAAGAGGATTTTTTAATGGTTTGGATTTGCCGACAAATCCTTACGTATATTAGAAGAAATCATATCTCGTGCTCAAAAAAAAAAAATTCTTATCGATAGGATTTTTTTGTATGAACGTGGTCATGTATACAAATAAGTGCACGGTCGAGATGGGACTACCTTATGTAATTCATACTCGGACAAGAGAGAATCCGATTTTTTATGCCTTGTTCTCTTTAGGATTCAAAAAATATTTTTTTAAAAATTCTCCTTAGATTCTTCCTACTCTCAACATTTCTCTCTCCACTTATTACCTCTACTATTTTTCAAAAAAAATTTCAAATATCAATCCAAACAAAGTATAATTACTTGAGTAAAATTGCGGGTTACCAAAGGAACATTTTTTTAATTGGCAATTGTTTTGAAAAAATTTGTTGGGTGCTCTTGGGTATCTCCATTTGGTGCCCCGGGAGCACAGAAAACTCATTGTTTTGGGAGAATAGTTTACTAACACTTGGTCATAGGACATTTAAAGGATATAAGAGAATTCCAAAAAAAAGAATAAAGATTTCCTAAAACTGCTAGTACTTTCCTTTTTTCTTTTGTAAATCACTCTACAAATCCAAGAAAAATGTGTTTGTAGTAAATTATGAAAGAGAGTAAGAACTTGTTTGATAACTTAAATTCAGCACTTAAAATTGAATCAATTAAATAAGGGAAATGATATTGACACTCTAAAAATTGATGCAGGCACTCCAAAAAATAAAGAAAAATGGCTTTAGAGTTATACTGATTTTAGAGTGTCTGCATCAATTTTTGAAGTGCCAATATCATTTCCCTTAAATAATAAGTGATTCAATAGGTTTGATAACGATATTTTACATTGTTTAACAAATTAAGCGTTACTTAAAACGTAGGCTAAAAAGTTAAAAAAAATTAAGTAGCTTTGAGCTACTTAATTTTGACTGAATTATTGTGTACTTTCATTTAATTATCATATCACCACCGCAACCACTTCCACTACCACCACCATCACTTGGCCACAACTACCACCACCACCACCACTTCGCCGCCACCACCGCCACTCTACCACCACCACCACCACCACCACCACTTCGCCACCATCACCACCACTCTACCATCACCACTCCGCCACCACCACGACCACTTGGCCACCATCACCACCACCACCACCACCACCACCACTCCCCTATCACTCCATCACCACCACCATCATTACTACACTGTCACCACCACTACCACACTGGCTACTGCTGCCATCACCACAATGCCACCATTACACAACTATCACTCCACTAACACCACTCACTGCCACCATTACACCATCATCACTCCACCGCCACCATTACCACTCACTGCCACCATTACACCACCACCTACACCACTATCGCTACCACTCTAACACCACCACCACCACCACTCCATCACCACCAACACACCACCACAATTACCATTCTACCAATACTATAAGTACATTGTGACCATTAGTAAATTAAGTGAGAGTTGGAACTAAAATTAATTTATTATTTTTTAATTCAGTACTTAATATGTCTACCAAACAGCTTTTTAGATTAAAAAATTCAGCATTCAGTACTTAATTTTTCAGCGTTCGGTTTTATCAAATATGCCCAAGTCAAGATACAAAATTTATTCCATAAATAGTCATTTTGTTTCGGTAAATCACTCTACATGTTCTAGTGCTTTCAAGAGCAAAGCTTTCTTTTGCAATAAGAGTTGAAACTAAATGTGGAAGTTCATACGACCCGTATTACTAGAAAGTTTTATCTCTTGAAGTTATAGTGAGTTTTGCGAATTCTTTTTTTAAGGTGTGGTAGACGCCGGATTGAGAAATTCTGTAGTGCATGACATCCTGTAGGGCGCACATGGGTCATCAATCTTGACAATGAATGGTTGGATATAATTCTAGCTTGTACAAATCCTACCCGTCTATTGTTTGGATGAACCGTTCATTGCCAAGATGGACAGCCGGATTGATCGCACTACATGTGTAGTGGGGGGTTGCATTACAGCACCCGGTAGACTCCATAACTTGCTACTTGTTTTGGGTTGCCAAATTTCCTTGCTAGAATCCTTTTATGTGTTTGGCAGTAGTGTCGAGCAGCCGATCCAACCGCTTATTTCGACAATTAACGGCTCGAATCTTGATCGAACAATAGACGGTTCAGATATGTGAGCGCTCAGATTCAATGTAAACCGTTCATCCCGTAATAAATTGCCGGATGCCGTTTGACACCCGCTTGGCATCGAGGCGCAGGGCAACATCCCTGGGTCTTTTAGTGAACGAAAATGATACACCCACCGCCCACCAACCACCGCTCCGTCCACTGCACGCTCGCCGGGCCCACTCCGGCCACCGGACGGCCGATCCGAACCGTTCAAAAATTCTATAAAAAAAAAAACCGAGTGGGCTTACGCGGAAATCGACGACATCAGAAATGTGTAAGTACACGAACCAATCTTCCATTTTTTAATGGCTCGGATCATCTGATTTTTGGAAGTTCGGATCGAGCACTTACACACGTCGAATGTCGTTTATTCTCGCGTGGACGCACTCGATTTTTTTTTAAAGAATTTTTGGACGGTTCGGATCGGCCTTCCGGTGGCCGGAATGGGCCTGACAAGCGTGCGGTGGGCGAAGCGGTGGGTGGTGGGTGTATCATTGTCCTTTAGTGAAAACCTCATTCTAATTTTAACAATTTGGAGACGTGAAATCCGAGATTACATGGATGGACGGAGACAAGAAAGTAGACAACAGTCTGTTGTAGACTTGGAGGTATTATATTGTTGTCTCCACATGGCAGGCCGATGGCCGGACCCCTGAACCTCTGACATATCAAAATAAATAAACAAATTACTCCATAAACTAGGGGTACTACAAAACATATGGAAATTATCATATTCTAATTCTATTGCATGTAGTTGTAATTTCCAAGAGAATAAGTTCTGTCCGGTTCATCCGGACAACTCCTGTGTGGATCTTCTTTGCGCATTTTTTTTTGAAAAATTCGAATCGTACATCTTGTAGGGTTTGCAAAATAATATATCTACACAAAAAATCAGCTTGTCCGGACATTAATAAGTATGTCAAAAGTTGAGTTTTTACAAGAAAAAGTGGACAACCGTGAACAGTTTAACTTTAAAAATTGTTGATAGATCACGGTTGTCCATTTTTTGTGTATAAAAACTCATTTTTTGACATACCTATCGATATCCGAATAAGTTGATTTTTTGGACAAGTACATTATTTTACGGGCACTACAAGATGTACAATTCGGATTTTTCAAAAAAACACCCAAAGAGAGCCCACACAGGACTGTCCGGACAGCCCCTTGTCCGGATCAACCGGAAAGAACTTTTTCTCTCAATTTACAAATGTGAGGTTTTGGCTCGATTGGTGTGAGATCAAGGCCGTATATATGGATGCTTGGTCTTGGTTAGAGTTCCAAAAACATTTGACCTTTGGACGTGGTTAAGTACTTTCAAACGCGCCGCATGTGAAGGTTTTAGGTGCAAATTGAAAATTTCTCCTGAATTAGGGGAATCCATCCCTCGTTTATTTGTTACTTGTTAGTGTACGTCAAGTACTCTCAAGGTGGTTTAAGTGTGTATCTCGGTCTCTTTCTTGCTGATTAAAAAAAAAAAAAAATCTTGATCTTTCTTATGCGTTTATTTGTGAAATTTTTTTTTGGGGTAAGTTTTGTGATTTTATTTTATCTGTATGAGTTTTGATTTTCACTTTCATTATCATAGCCATCAATCATCCGTGGTAGCGGTTGTGCTTTTGCTGAACCCGCCGCACAAAAATAAACCCAAATACCGATTGTTCAACTTTGTGTTTTTTTTTTTTTGGCTAAGCTATTGTTCAACTTTGTTTTTGCTAAGCTATTGTTCTGAAGTGTTGCCAAGTGGAATGGAGTGTAGTTGGCCTCCCTTACATACTCCTTTGTAAATGGATAGGATTCGATCCCCGTAAGTTCCATCCCCTCCCCCAATTCCCATTAGATAGTTTAGATTAGGATTAACGAATGACAAAAAAAAAAAAGAAGTGTCGCCAAAAGGCTTTACTGACATTTCCAGAATTCTGTTGCCAAAGATATATTTTTTTGAAATGGATGTTTTGTAAGGAATGATGAATGCGGTCTTTAAATTTCTAGCCTCCAAAAAATTGTTCCAAAATAGTTTAATGCTTGAGTTTAAGTACTGCATGTAGTGGAAGTTAAGCCTATTTTTTAGTGCTCAAAGCATGCGATAGGACCTAGGTTTCAGTCCCGGGCGAGTGCGGTAGAATATCCTGTAAATGGTTATATGATGTCGGGACAATGCTCCTTCACGGTATACGTAAAGGAGGCACATATACCCATTTTATGCACACAAAAAAAAAAAAAAAAAAGAATGGAAAAAAATCCAACATCTCGAATAATTGAATATCACTCATGCTGCACCTACAATATAAAGATGTATATTAATAGCATGTGAAGTCAGTACGTGCTTGCTTGAAACTTGAGTACAGTAATCAAAGGTTGAGAACGTGAGTTCTTATTTTGGCACAACATCTAAAGAAAAGGCCCATGCCGTACGTAAAACTCACACAGATAGAACATTCCTAAACTGGAATGTATTCCGCTGAGAAATTTATAGCGCAGCAAACTTTTGGCTAACGGAGGCGCCTGCAGAGGGTGAGACCATCGGCAATGGAGACAAGCGATGAGTCGATGCGAGAATCCGAAGCCAGGAAACTATTCAACTTTCTCAATGCATCCCTTGCCGTGTCCTCCACTTGTTCATCATGCTCAGAAGGGGCAACACTACCGGACCACAAAGTGTTGTCATATGCTATGACACCTCCAACCTTAACCAACTTCAACAGAAGCTCATGGTAATTGATGTAGTTCTCCTTGTCAGCATCCACAAATGCAAATTCAAATTCCCCTTCTTGTCTCTCCTGCATTAGTAGATAACTGGAGGTCAATCACCTTCCTATTCATTTACATCCAAAAATTGTAAGCCAAAAGCCAAATGAGTGTTTTGTGCAATTTTCTTGTGGCAGCTATGTGCATCTAAGAGTATTGCTCTGCATCACATTAGGAAGCATGTTGGAACGGTCCTGCCGCTCCTGCACAAGAGAGGGAAAGAGGCAAAAGAAAATGTAGGCAATATCCACGCGTACTGCAACTGCAGAAATCTTGTCGTTTGGCTTTTACGGTTACATCTATTAGTTTCTGACTCTGTTGTACTTGACCACACAATCTTCTATTTTGGATCAACTTATCTTCAATTGGTGCTAAATACATGTAAAAACAGGTGACATACCCATCCGATTTTGCAAAACTTGACATAGTCAGGGTATACTAGCCATGAAACTAGTAGAAGATGTGTTATCTGGAAAGATCAAAGCTATCTTCGATTCTCAGCAAAAATCAACTATAAGATCATAATCCATATAACCGCGATTAAGTTTGAATTACAGATATGCATACGGGGGAAGAGTTGGAGCCATGGACTTACGTTTTTAAGGAGGTTGTTCAGCGCGATCATGCCATCGGAATGAATGTAGTTGATCTTATGCTCCACACCAGCCTTCCTAATAAATGGCAATCCTACCTCATAAGCTTCTTTGTCTTGATCAATCGCTACTACCTGAAAAAACGGATCCTAAATGTTGACGGATGGGCTAATTATGCAGCAAAAAATATGATTATTGGGTTAGTCAGAAATTTGAGTTTTCCAATATCGAGTATATTCTCATGCCTAGATGTGAATTGGAGAGAGGTTAATCTTGACCTTAGTGAAGACAGAATTGCTTGCTTGATCATCCCAATTACCTCAACTGGCAGATGCGATCCTATGCGACTATTTTTCAGATAAATTCCCCCTAAGCGAAAATTTTTTTTCCTGATAAGCTGCCTAAGCTAAGTTGCATGTTATCAATGCAAGACTTGCCTTGCCATCATCCGGAAGAGCAAGAGCTGAAGTGAGGAGAGAATAACCAGTGAAAACACCAATCTCCAATGTCTTTTTGGCATTCATGATCTTTAAAAGCATCGAAATAAGTTGTCCTTCATCCACAGGCACGCTTATTGTACTCCTGCAAGGAAGTTTTTAGATGGTAATTTCTACTGGTGATTCTAAGGAGAAATCAATCACAAGTGGAAGTTACAAATTCACAATCCAAGTCTCCACGAAAATTTGTCTTTTAAGTTGAACGGTTGAAGTGAATCTTTTTCGAGAGATCAGAACCATAAACTTAGTGTTTTACGGCGTGTCAAAGAACAGAAGAACAAACATATGTTTACTGAGTAGCGTCATGACAAAGCATTCTCCATTTGCAGCTAGCGTCATGACAAAGCATTCTCCATTTGCAGCGTTGAAGCTTTTCCAAATTGAAGTTCTGTTTCCAAACCACAAAAGCTTCAAATTTTGATTTAAAAAGCATGTTTCGGCAACATGAAATCCCCCCGTCTGATCGACCCAAACCTGGTTTCCATACTGGACCAGACCATCTGTCAATGCCAATGAATTCCACCCAAAACCGCTTGATAATAAACCATTTGAGAATCATATTAGCATTTATTATTGAAAATTGGAATTCAGAAATGAGCTTGAAATGAATGAAAAACCATGGAAATGCTGAACAAGCTGTACCAATTGAGAAAACTTACATGTTATTGTACTTATTAACAGTTGCCTCTCTCAGATCCTTGAGTTGGGGATGCTCTCTGGGATAGGCATTAGTTTCCAAAATGTACTGCAATTACATAGGTAGACACTGTTATAGAATTTGGAAATGCCCAGAGTTTAATAGATATGATAGAGGATGTTAATGTTTTATTGGAAGATTAAATTGTTAAGTTGTTGCATCACTAGTATACAGTAGTACATAACTTACCCACATTACGTATGATTTATTATTGAGTGGTAGCGTTAGGGCACCGGCATGTGGTGCTTCACCGCTCATAGTGTGCGTACGAGGTGGATCCAAGGCCAAGCTGACAGTATTGAGTGGTGTTTGGCCTCAGCCCCATCTCGCGTGCACACGACCAGATATGAAGCTGTGACACTGCATCAGCACGCACTTTTATGTCACGGTTACACAGCTCATATTGTGCGTACGAGGTGGGTCCAAGGCCAAGCTGACAGTATTGTCAGCTTGGCCTCAGCCCCATCTCGCGCGCACACGACCGGACATGAAGCCATGACACTACATCAACACGCACTTTGATGTCACGGTTACATGAATACTTTCTCCAGGGGATGAAAACTACAGTGTGGACCACCGGATGCAGATAGTTTCTCCCAGTATTGGGCTGGGTTGGGTTTACGATGTGGGCATGAGGGTCCAATTACCAAAATGTTGTCTTTTGGGTGAGAAATTTTTCAGTGCCTGGTGGGCACAACAACGTGGTGCCCGTGCGCACATCTCGGCCGTCCAAACATGTTTTGGACGGCCCAGATTTATTTGGGTTTGAGGGGGTGTTTTGGTAATTTTACACTTAAAGATTACCCAAACAAATTTGGGTTGTCCAAAACACGTTTGGGCGGTCGAGATGCGGGCACAAGCACCACGTGGCCGTGCCCACCTGGCACTGAAAAATTTCTACTTTTGGGTAGGTTCTTCTGTACTGGAGTACCAAAAAGGATGAGTAGAAGTCGAAGCTTATTTTGGAAATTGACTTCTACACTTTCTTTTTTACAACATACACTCTTTTTTTTTGTCTTTTGGCGTGGATTTACTATATTGCCTATTAATTTATAAAAAAGTGAACTTATGAAAGGGTAAAAAGGTAAATTCACATGAATAAGGACAAAAAAGGAAGTGTATGTGGTAAAAAAAAGAGTGTAGAAGTCAAAGCTTATTTTTATACATATTGGATCAGCTGTTGTTTTTGAATGGGCCGGGCTGCTTCCAAAGCCCATTATTAATTGGACGACTGGACCTGGTAGATTCAGGGGTTGTTCGGACAAAAAATCCTACCTGGCTTATTTTGGGCTTATTCCCAATAAGCCATTTGCTTTTACCCCTTCTGACACAGACACCCTCCCCCGACCCCACCCCGGTGTTCCAAAAATACCCCCCGCCCCACAAATTCTCTAAACCCCATTTTCCGTATTTCTCCTGTATTTAATATTTATATCTTTTTTTTCTCTTTCAGTTAATATTAAATATTATTTCAGTGTTCCGATTTTCAATCCAGTTCAATCGGTGCAGAGATCTTGTTTTTTCTTTCATGTTATCTTTAATGGTCATAATGAATATTTGGCTCTAAAACTTTTCAACGAGCACCCAAAAACTTTTTATTTAGTTTTAGATTACTCTTAGGGTGCTCATTGAAAAGTCTTAAAGTGAAAAATCAATATGACAATTTAAGATAAAATGATCGGAAAAATAAGATATTTGCACCAGATTGAAAATTGAAACAGTTAATTTCTTAATGATATTTTTTAATATATAAACTATGTAAAAAAAAATAAGCGTTCCAATTTTTAATCCATTTCCACGGGTGCGTAAATGTTATTTTTGTGATTATTTCATCGTAAATGGTCGTAATGAAATTTTCGCTCTAAGGCCTTTCAATTTGCACCCTAAAAGAAACTAAATAAGGAGCTAGGGTGCTCGTTGAAAGGCCTTAGAGTTAAAATTTTATTATGACCATTAAAGATGAAATGATAAAAAAATAAGATCTCTGTACCGATTCAACCGGATTGAAAATCGAAACACTTAAATAATTGTCAAGAAATAAAAGATTATAATGTCAATAAACGAGACATAAGAGAAAATGAGAAATCATGTTGAAGGCTTTTGACAGTTTTTTGTCATTCTCATACCAACACAAAGGCTATAATGCCCTTACGCAATAATTGGAATACAATTGAATGTTTCCATTTTACAAACAACGGGAAACTGACCAACCCCGTGAAAAAAGAAAACAAAAGAAACCCATCGACCCCACTCCCCAATTGGCGCATACACCATACCAATTTTCATACACACATTAACGTTTCAGCAAATCAACCCCAGGCCAACTACAACTCATTGCCACTCACATTTCATGCCTTGTCTGTACGCAATTTTGGTTGTGCAACTCTATTACCACGTCTTCGTAGTCTACGCAGTGCGCCCCTAATATTATTCCTCACGTCATTCATTTCTGGAACATTATCTTCGTCAACAATGTCGTCCAACTCCGGATCCTCATCTGGCAAGTCCTCAAATGCGTACTCATAAGCCGAGCTTACAGGAGCGAAGAAGTTATCAGGTTCTCTATTCCTACGGATGTAATTATGAATTGCTATTAACGCTAAGACAAGGTCCACCTGAGTTGGCATTTCATACCACGGCATGAGGGCCAAGAAACCAAACCTATTTTTCCAAACGCCAAACATCCTTTCAATGATACTCCTCAGTGATGAGTGTGCCCTATTGAAGTGCTCTCTATCATCGCTGCCCCCTTCTAAATTCAGCCTGGTGGTACCTATACCCTTTGTACGGAGCAAGAAAGCTCGGCCTGTTGGGATAATCAGCATCCACTAGGTAGTATTTTCCTGTGCAATTCATACATGAACATTTTTAGTTCTTGGAGGACCATTGTAATATATTTAAAAAACAGCATACAAAACTCTTATGATTGGAGGGTAAATGGAGCAAAATTGTTACCTAGTTCTGGTTTAGGGAAACGATATCTTGGATTCAAGACATACCGCTTGAATATGCTATAATCATGATAGATCCCCTCCCATCCAGCTGATGCAAACACGAAAGTAAGGTCGAAATCACAGACGACCATTATATTTTGGGTGCCATAACCCTTCCATGAAAAGAACATCTTCCTTCTTCTTGCATCGTATCATAACATGAGTCCCATCTATAGCACCAATACAATTGCCCTGCACCAATAAAAAACATATTACCGATTCACTAACTCTCATTTTGTGCAAAGACACAGTATCCTAAAATTACACAAACAAAATCTAACACGAAAGATAACTCACCTTGAATGGTTTATAGAAGTCGCGTCTATCCAAGTACTCGTGCGTCTCATCTTGCCATCTTGTTGGCTTTAACTTATCAGCAGTGAAACCTCTCCTCATGCACGCCAATATCTTGTGCACATGTCTGCTCACAGCGTCGCCCAAATGCTGAAACATCTCCTGTGTTCTCCGGTTTGAGTGGCCCCTCAGTAGATGCATGAACATTGCAAAACTCTTGAAGCAATCAACTCCATCATTTTTCATTCGAAAAGAACTCTAGCGATAGATTCCTTGAAGTTCTTGGACTATTTTTGCAAATGTGTCTTTGGGCATGTAAAGCTCAAGTTGAAACCTCTCATCACGACTAGTCATTAGTTCATGCAGATAAGCTTTACCCGACAAGGATAAAATGTGGAATGATAGCCTCTGCAGCATACGTAGAATTTGTATGGCATGCAATAATGCTATGGTCAAAAGGTCAACCAACAATTCGTCCTCTGCAAATTCGGCATAAAACTCATCGGTCGGGATCGAGTACTCAGAGTCAAATACATTCGTACTTGAACTGGCATTTCCTTTGTTGTTCATCCACTCCCAATTGTCACATCTGGCCTGGGCCTCAGTTCCATGACTTGTACTGTTGTGACTTTGCTGAAAGTCAGAATTTGCATTCAAGTGAGGCAAAGAATTGTACTCCACAAATTGTTGAACACATGGACCATTGTCACTTGATCCTGCATCACCTTGCCCGGTAGTGGCAAACCTGTTCACCCATGGCACGTTTCCAAAGCCCCCGCTATTTTGGTATAACTCGTTCGATTGTTGATGTACTCTTGGATAATTAAAGTTGGGAAGATCATTCCCTCTGTTCCCAGAGTTAAAGATGGGATCATTTTCCAGGTAAACTCCAGTTTCCAATAACCTCGTAAAATTACCAAAGTCGAACGTCTCTCTGCAATACAAAGATCTTCCCTAGTCGACCACGTGATCCTCTATATATCACTTAAGACAAGCTTTTTATTGAGGCCTAAAATAATCACCTTTGCGATACATCTACCTCATCAAAAAGCACCAAAATTTGTTTCAACATCCAAGAAATCAAGACCAGGGAAAGTTATCCAACAAATCCTACGTATGCCGCAGAGGCTACCATTCCACACTTTTTCCTTGTCGGGTAAAGCTTATCTGCATGAACTAACGACTAGTTGTGATGAGAGGTTTCAACTTGAGCTTTGCATGCCCAAAGATACATTTGCAAAAATAGTCCAAGAACTTCAAGGAATCTATGGCTGGAGTTCTTCTCGAATGAAAAATGATGGGAGTTGATTGCTTCGAGAGTTTTGCAATCTTCATGCATCTACTGAGGGGCCGCTCAAACCGAAGAACACAGGAGAGGTTTCAGCACTCGGGCGACACTGTGAGCAGACATGTGCACAAGATATTGGCGTGCATGAGGAGAGGTTTCACTGCTGATAAGTTAAAGCCAACGAGACGGCAAGATAAGACGCACGAGTACTTGGATAGACGCGACTTCTATAAACCATTCAAGGTGAGTTATCTTTCGTGTTGGATTTTGTTTGGGTAATTTTAGGATACTGTCTTTGCACAAAATGAGGGTTAGTGAATCGGTAATATGTTTTTTATTGGTGCAGAGCAATTGTATTGGTGCTATAGCTGGGATCCATGTTATGATACGATGCAAGAAGAAGGAAGAGGTTTTTTTCATGAAAGGGTTATGGCACCCAAAATATAATGGTCGTCTGTGATTTCGACCTTACTTTCGTGTTTGCATCAGCTGGATGGAAGGGGATCTATCATGATTATAGCATATTCAAGAGGAATGTCTTGAATCCAAGATATCGTTTCCCTAAACCAGAACCAGGTAACAATTTTGCTCTATTTACCCTCCAATCATAAGAGTTTTGTATGCTGTTTTTTAAATATATTACAATGATCCTCCAAGAACTAAAAATGTTCATGTATGAATTGCACAGGAAAATACTACTTGGTGGATACTGGTTATCCCAACAGGCCGGGCTTTCTTGCTCCGTACAAAGGGTATAGGTACCACCAGGCTGAATTTAAAAGGGGGCAGCGACAACCTCGCGATGATAGAGAGCACTTCAATAGGGCACACTCATCGCTGAGGAGTATCATTGAAAGGACGTTTGGCGTTTGGAAAAATAGGTTTGGTTTCTTGGCCCTCATGCCGTGGTATGAAATGCCAACTTAGGTGGACCTTGTCTAGGCGTCAATGGCAATTCATAATTACATCCGTAGGGATAGAAAACCTGATAACTTCTTCGCTCCTGCAAGCTCGGCCTATGAATATGCATTTGAGGACTTGCTAGATGGGGATCCGGAGTTGGAAGACAGATTGGACGACAAGGATAACATTGTTGACGAAGATAATGTTCCAAAAATGAATGACGTGAGGAATAATATTAGGAGCGCACTGCGTAGACTACGAAGCCGTGGTAATAGAGTTGCACAACCAAAATTGCGTACAGACAAGGCATGAAATGTGAGTGGCAATGACTTGTAGTTGGCCTGGGGTTGATTTGCTGAAACATTAATGTGTGTATGAAAATTGGTATGGTGTATGTGCCAATTGGGGAGTGGGGTCGGTGGATTTCTTTTGTTTTCTTTTTTCAAGGGGTTTGGTCAGTTTCCCGTTGTTTGTAAAATGGAAACATTCAATTGTATTCCAATTATTGCGCAAGGGCATTATAGCCTTTGTGTCGGTATGAGAAGGACAAAAAACTGTTAAAAGCCTTCAACATGATTTCCCATTTTCTCTTATGTCTCGTTTATTGACATTATAATCTTTTTATCTTTTATTTCTTAACAATTATTTAAGTGTTTCGATTTTCAATCCGGTTGAATCAGTGCAGAGATCTTATTTTTTTTATCATTTCATCTTTAATGGTCATAATAAAATTTTAACTCTAAGGCCTTTCAACGAGCACCCTAAAGCTCCTTATTTATTTTCAGGTTTCTTTTAGGATGCAAATTGAAAGGCCTTAGAGCGAAAATTTCATTACGACCATTTACGATGAAATGATCAAAAAAATAACATCTTCGCATCGGTGCAAATGGATTAAAAATTGGAACGCTTATTTTTTTTACATAGTTTATATATTAAAAAATGTCATTAAGAAATTAAGTGTTTCAATTTTCAATCTGTTTAAATTGGTACAAATATCTTATTTTTCTGATCATTTTATCTTAAATTGTCATATTGATTTTTCACTCTAAGACTTTTCAATGAGTACCCTAAGAGTAACCTGAAACTAAATAAAAAATTTTAGGGTGCAAGTTGAATAGTTTTGAAGCCAAATATTCATTATGACCATTAAAGATAACATGAAAAAAAAAACAAGATCTCTGCACCGATTAAACCGGATTGAAAATCGAAACACGAAAATAATATTTAATATTAACTAAAATAGAAAAAAAGATATAAATATTAAATACAGGAGAAATACGGAAAATGGGGTTTAGAGAATTTGTGGGGTGGGGGGTATTTTTGGAACACCGGGGTGGGGCCAGGGGAGGGTGTGTGTGTCAGAAGGGGTAAAAGCAAACGGCTTATTGGGAATAAGCCAATAAGCCCAAAATAAGTCAGGTAGGATTTTTTGTCCGAACAGCCCCTCACAGTGGGCTCCTCAATTCTATCAAATCGGCCCGTTTGGATCCAAATTTGATGGGCTTTGAAATAGTGACCCAGCCAAATTTTCCGTTGACCAGTTCTTCGAAGCCCCAGAAAATTCTGAGTTGGTTGCTAACACCACTTTTATGAGGGAAAAACGAGTTCTAAAAGGGCAATCGTCTTAATTAAGTGGATCTGAGGCTGTGTTCTTGTAAACTTATTGTCTAGAATTTTTTTGGTTTTTTTTTTTCCGTAACTTTTTGTTTAGTTTTTCGTTGTAATTTTAAAGATTAATCATTCAACTCCACGAGAGAAATCAGAAAAGTATAAAAGTATGAATCATTGTTGAAAAAAGTTCATATGAGACGACACATTAGACCAAAAAAACCAGCTGTTTGATATACAGTTGTCGGTTCAAGAGACTGGCATGCATCCTTAGTGGTTTTATTACTCTCAAATGTTGCTCTTGATTTCGTGTCGGATTTAAGAAAATTAATGAAGAAAGCAAATAGAGAAGCTAAATTTTATTTATGATTTCCTTACCATGCATTATTCTAATTTCCCTGAATATATAAATCATAGTATCAGAAATCCATTGGCAAATGTAACCCAAAATGCAAATTTGGAAAAGCACATATAAACTAACCTTTGTGAGGGCTTCACTCTTGAGGATGCACTTCATATTTGCGTCTCAAGTGGCTGAAGGACTTCTCGAAAATGTTGTTGTCTAAAGTAAAAAGGGAAAATAATTAAGATAAAAGAAAGGCTTTCCTCTTAATGAATTGATGAACTCGAGGGTTGATATTTGTACACTTGGGAGCATTCTTGGGTAAGATGGTTAGCACGTGTGCACGTGCAAGAAATGTAGGGGTGGGCTCTCTCTCTCTACTAACGAATGTCCGTGCCGAACAATAAACAAAGGAAGGACATGTTGTAAAAAAAATAGATAAGAACAAAGTAAACTACGGTATATGCGCAGGACAAATCGAGGCGCAAAAAATATTCAAGTAGATCAAAAAATTTTAAAATCCATAAATCACCCCACACATGTTATTCATAAAAATCCATAAATTTGTATGAAAGGAAATTTTAAAAATTCAACCATGCACATATGTATATGAAATTTCAGTATCTGAGTTTCGGCCTCCCCTGTGAGCAAATCCTAGTCTCATCTTGGATCTTGAGCAACTCTCCTATTCTAGCCAGTGCATCAGATACTATGCTCGATCGAGCATTATTGCCCGGCATTCCTCAACGAGAGACTCCATTTGAGTGGAGAATATTTGCTAGTTGGGCCTTCTTTGATCATTCGCACAGCTAGTAATTGATTGAGAATCTGATTCCAAATCAACTCCTCGAAATATTCGACCATTTTTAGACGGTAATTGATTTTGATACTCTCCATTTTTACGACCACATGCACTTTCTTTTTGACATCTTCATCAAATGTGAATTTACGCACATCAAATATTTGATCAACCACACTTTCTTTTTGCTAGATCTCCCGCCGCTCTCACTGTTGGGTGAGTTCGGTCATGGCCCAAAGGGCGTGTGGGTCTTGGCTTTGCTGCTCGTGTTTCTCGTGTTCTGCATCCTGCGTCGACCGTCGGCTTCATCCTCTTTGATGCTGCTGCTGGTGCGGTGTAGCGGCAGATGGTGGAGCTCGGTGGCAGGGCTGCCTATTTGTGGTGGGTTTGGAAGGGTGGCAATCGTCACTTCATGCTGCCGACCTTGTTGCTGCTACTCAACACGTGGTTTCCTGGTAAAATTGGTCGGCGTGTTGTGGTGGTTGTTGCGGTCAAATTTCTTGGGCGGCGGTGGCAGCAGAGCCGGAGAGATTCAGGGTTTTCTTTGAGATTTGGGCTTTGCCCCTTTGGGTGGGGTATATTTCATTGTTTTTTTGCCAATTGAGGGTTTGGGTCTCGAATTGTGTACCGATTCGAAAATTCGGAGACATTAAAAAAATTGAAAAGAGATTTCCAGTTAGTTTTTCATTTTGAAGCATTTAAAATTCCAAAAGTCTTGTTAATTTCAATTAAATCACAACGTACCAACCTTAAAGTAATTTGTCAAATTCTCTTACTGTACAATATTAAAATAATTAATTGAAATTACAGAGCAACTACAGATGTAACCAGAATTCAATAATATCTTCTTCGGTCGACGTCAAATCATTCTTGCCTACGGTCTTTCTGTTCCGTCTTCAATACCTGGCGTTCAAGTTACTAGGGCAACATAGTACCGTGAGCGATGACGCTCAAAAGCTAAAACCCACCCGAAACCCATAACTTACAAACAAAGGCATGTACAATACGGTTAAATTAAAAGGCAATTTAAGCAGCAAACGATCAACTTCAATTACTAGCTATTAACTTAGAATTTCGCTTGACATACTTTATAGGTCCTACTCTCATAATTCTAGGTCAATCAGGCTATCCTCAAGGTCTGTTAGGTTACTCTCAATACCTAAGGTCCTGTCAGGTTACCCCTAAGGTCCTGTTTGGCCACCCTAACTACGCCGGGTCTTTCAGGCTGCCCTCAAAGTCCCACCAAGCTACCCTGATAACACGTGGTCCTGACAGGCTACCCCCGAAATCCTGCTAAGCCCACAACCTTTCACATTATTCCATTTTTCTATTAATCCCATTTTCACGTTTAAGGTAATAAATCCATACATCGCAACCAACTCCGAGAACCTATTTGTCTAATCTATTAGTACAACAACATATCACGCAGTTTAACATTTTTACTTAACATGCTATCAGGATAACAATAATTAATTCTACGATAATATCCAATCATGCAATAAAACTACTCATGCGAAAAAATTTATCATGCCATAGAATTTAGCATGCGAATATATTAATCATGTGATTAAACTAACATCAAACCGAAACTATTTAACTTAGGGACTAATAATATTATTTCATAATCTCTAGGGTGGTTTTAAAAATTATTCAAACACAAGGAGCCAAGCTATAATTAATCCAAAGAAGATTTCAAAAAAAAAAAAAAACAGTGGCTATGGGAAATCGGCAAAACAGGGGATTACGGCCGGATTTCGACCGGCGACGTCGGGTTAGATTATTATCACACCATAACGCTAAAATCATTATAGAAACGTGATATACAGAGGGAGGTGAGTTCCGAACTACCTCTTATCCGGCGAAAAAGGTTTTTGGAGAGTTCGATGGCGGGTCGGAGCGGCAGCGGAGCTAGGCTAAAATGATGGTGAGTACGGCAGTGATGTTGCTTGGAGTGTGAGGTGATGGTGACTTCGGGGGTTTTGTCCGGTTGCGGTGAGGATGTACGGTGGTGATGGGTTTCGGTGGTGAGGACCCGGTTGGTGGTGGTTATGGAGGAGGTGATCCGGTGATGGTGGATTCACGGTTGGGGTTGGTGGATGGACGAGGGGGGGTGGTGGTGGTGGTACCCGGTTGGTGGGATGATGGAGATGGTGTTGCTCCGGTCTCCTCCTCTCTCTCTCTCTCCCTCATCACGCTGCAACACTCTCTCTCTCTCTCTCTCTCTCTCTGCCGAATGATTGGATAAAAATGTTGTGTCAAATAAAGGAGGGAAAAGATGATAAAAAAAAAAAAATAGGGAGGGAAAAGAGGAGGAAATTATGTACCTGGTTTGTCTCACGCGTGCACTTTTCAAACTTTTTAGATGTCAACGTCGCGTGTCAGTGTGTGCAGTGATACTTTTACCATATGCGCGAAAATGACAATCTTACCCTTCATTGTTGTTCCCATTCTCTATTGAAATACTGACTCGCTGTGTTTGATTGCTCTTTTTTAGAGTAACTTTCAACTTTCGGTATAGTTTTTAATAAATTTTTATTTTTATCTCTCTCCACTTATTATCACTCTAACTCTCAAAAATAATTTTCTAAAAGCTCAACCAAACAAAGTGATCTCTTCTTTTTTTTGATGAGTAAATACTAGTATCTCTTCTAAATACACCAAAATCAGCATAGTACGTGGAACTTTTTGGGGTTCAACAAATTCCAAACCACAATTTCTTGGTTGCATGTGTAGGGGTGTTTTCACTAACAAAAATTATTAAAAATTTAATGTATTTTATTATTATTTTTTGACTAATAAAAATTTTAAATATTTTATCATTCTGTTTTTACTAACAAAATAGCTGTCAACAAAAAAAATTTGCTACGGTAACTTTATTCAAAAACCTATCAACAATTTATTCACTACTGGAAATAATTTCACATTTCTTAACAATTTATTCACTACGGAAAACACCTAATAATTTTTCAACCACAAATAAAAATCTACAAAATTTTTACTACCGGAAACACCTCCTTATTCTTTACTGAAATATCAACTTTTTCGGGTTCAAAAAGTCTACCCTCATTGCTCGATTCCACCGCTCCACTCACTGCTATGCCAAAATTGTTTTGTTTTGGCCAATAAATGGGTATGATGATTGATGATTTTATGAGGCCCATTTAAAGCACAAGTTATATTTTAAATATATTTTTTATGACTTCTTATAAAAAATTATGTCAATCTGATATCCATAAGGGTTTGTTCAAAATTTGAATGGGCCCTATAAAATCATCAATAAATCGTTCATCTATTTGTTTATCGGCATAAGTCGTTAATCTAAGCGACCAAATACTCAATTTTAGATTATCAATTTGATAATTTTGTGGGGCTCATTTTCGGGTCCTAAAAAATTATTCAAACCACAAGTTGTTCTTAAAATAGCTTACAAATTTTGAAAAAATCCTTACATATAAGGAATTGAGATATTTTTTTACAAGAACCCATAAAAAAAATTTAAGATTGAATCATTTTTTTGAGACCCGAAATTAGGCCCCACAAAATTATCAATCATCATGCCCATTTATTGGGCACCAAGCAGGGACCGGGGAAATAGGTTTTCTGTTTTGGCACAGCAACGAGTCGAGTGGAGGAATCATGCAGTGGGGGTATACTTTTTATAGGTAGTTTTGGGAAGCAGAAAGGATAAAGATAGAATAGATATAAAATCTGTACAAGTGGCACAAATTTTTTTGGGCTCATTTTGAATTTATAAAAAAAAAGAGAATGTTTTTGATAAATTTTTTGCATTTTTTTGAAACCTAAAACGGGCCCAAAATAAGTATTTTAAATAAAATGAGCGTAAAATCAGGCTTGAATTTTGGAATAAAATTGAATGGTTTTTTAGACATCCTAACCGATACCAAGTTTGAGCTTATTTTTTTTTGAGGACTATAAAATAATAAAATGAGCGACTCTAATAATTTTTTGGAACTCGAAATGGGTCTAAAAAGAATATGTGCACTCTAGTACAAATGTGAAATATGTACCTATATCATCGCTGTTTTAGTAAGAAAAGAACCGATGACGAGAGAGAAAGAGAGAGTGACAAAATTGTGGGTTCATTACGTGCTACAATTCTTATAGAGAGAGGCCCTGTTTGATAGGAGGGATTGGATTAGATGAGATTGTGGTCAAGGAATTATTAGTAAAGGGACTGTTTGGGAGTATAGTCTCTTATATCCCATGTTTGTTCGTGCAAGAGATTAGATTGGATTGTGGTCAATCCAATGTGTCCAATGTTTGTTTTGAATACCACTTGATAATGATTAATGACTCAATTGTCCATATTGTCCCTAGTGCAATTTATGCTAAGGATTTTTTTTCTTTTTTTTAATTAACCAATAATTACAAAAAAAGAAATGGGTAATCTTCCTATAAGGGCGCCCTTACCGTATTAAGGTAAGGACGTTCCTTTCCCGACCAAATTGCGATAATCCTAACCGCTTAATATGTGTAGAACGAGATTTTAAGGGTACCCGCGAGAAATCAGCAAAAAAAAAAAAACCAGAAAGGGTTTGATCCAAGTAGTTTTTGTTTGTATTTTATCGAACGGTTCAAATAAAAACTGCTCAAATCAAACCCTTTCCGGTCTATTTATTTTCTGATTTCTCGCGAATACCGTCAAAATCATGTTCTGAACACATTGAGCGGTTTAGATCATCGAAATTTGATCGAAAAATAGGAGAAAAAGGAACGTCCGCACTTTAATTAGGTAAGAACGCCCTTATAAGAAGTGGACTGACTAAAGGAAAGATTTAAATCTGATCATGAGATAACAAGCTCTACCTGGTATTGTTTTTTTTTTTTGGTTTTCCCACTGAAATCTAAAGCAAACTTCCATGATTTGTTACTCCATTTTGTGTTCATTGGTTGTGATCTAACTGCGGACTATTTTATTTACCAACCCAAAAAAAAATGAAGAAAAGAATTGCTATTTTTTTATCATATCGAAAACAAAGTAAGGAAAAAAGAAGAAGCAAAAGTTGATTAGCTAACTGCTATTTGCCAAACCAAAAAAGAAAGAAAGAAAAGAATTGCCATATCAAAAAAAGAAAGAAAAAAGTGCAAAAGTTAGATTAGTTTACTGTTATTTTATTTACCAAACCAAAAAATAAAAGAATTGCTATTTTTTTAATTATATCAAAATGAAAGAATAACATATCGAAATTATTAAGCTTGTTTTCAAAATGTTTACATTTTACAGAAAAAAAAAAAGGGATTAAGTTTACCCTTATTCCCTTTAACTTTAAGGGCAAAAAGGGAGTAGTTCCGACCTCCCTTGATCCCCCAGACTCTCTATCCCACACTCCCCTATGGGATTCTATTGTCCCCTTCAAAAAGGACTAATAGTCCGGTTGGAATTATTAGAGCCCGTTCCAGAATACCTTCTTAAAAAATAAATATTTATTTCACATTTTTAAACTAAAAAATAATGCAAATGAAAAATAATTTTTTAATTTTTTTGCACTATATTAAAGATCTTAATAAATATTTATTTTATAAAAATGTGTTCTGGAACGGACTCTAAAATAGTCCAACCCTACTTCTAATCACTCCTATCAAACAGAGCCAGAGAGTTTTGTGAAAGAATAAAGACGAGGACAAAATTGTCATCTGGGAGTAGGTGACAGACTGGAATTGGTCCTGTCAAAGATAAAAAGCAAAAGCTGGGCAACTGGTTAGCCGGACTATTTTATACTCTCTCTGTTCCAAAATGACTGACCTTTTTAGGACTTCGTGTCATTTTCAAATGCTTATATCTTTCGATTTAAGAAGTTTTATGTGATTTTGAAAACTTTGTTTAATAGAACTAATTATAATCTATCAAACAAGATCCATATTGCATATGTTTTGACATTCACATTGAAAGATATAAGCAATTGAAAATGACACGCTTTCTCAAAAAGGTCAATCATTTTGAAACGGAGGGAGTATATTATTATTCTTTTGTTTTTTTCTTCATCCAAAAATTGAAGAATGAGGGGGTTCGGGTTAGATAATGATCCGATGCAACACATTCACACATTACGAAAATTAATAGTTGGATACACGTGCGCACATAATTGATTTTGGAATAAAATTAGGTGTGATGACATAAATAATTTTTTGAACAAAAATAATATTTTTGTTTTGATAATTATTATTATTTATAAAAAAAATACGGGGACTTTACAGGCTGGGTATAAGATTATTCTTAACTTTGTTTGGAATATGATATCATTCTCTGTATCCTATTAGACTTTGTAACAATTTCAAAGATTAATGAAATCTTTTTTGTCATTAAAAAAAAAAACATTTCACTTGTATACTCTTTAATATTTAGAATGACAATATTGTAAAATCACATTTCAATAATGCAAACAAAAATAGTATGGTTATAAAAGAAAAAGAAAGAAAGTGTTAAAATCACCAACTTTTTAGAGATAACTTTGAATACCGCACAACTCAGCCTCTAAATTTCAGCAAATTGCAAGCTTTCCATCCGTAATGCTACATACATATAACGTTTGCATAGATTCAATCAGACCCCTCTCATATATGTGTGAGTCCTATGTTTATATTCGACATGGTGAGACCCACATATATATGTCCACATGTAATGAGAAGAGTGTGATTGAATCAGAATAAATGTGATGTGTACCAATCATTTTCGAGCTACCCATAGAAACCCATCGCCCAAATCTAGTCCCCGATCGAAATGTTGTAGTAACACTTTTGGAGCATTCTCCGGATAGATGTTCAGCACGTGTGCACATGCAGAAATTTAAAAAAAAAAATCAAAAAAAAAAAAATTGCATTCACGCTATTTTGTGGCGAAAACGATTTCCGGAAACACTAGTGCAACTTGCACAGACAAACGAGTACATACTCTCCATGCACATATGGTTTTGGGACTCGTTTCGGATTACACAAACATAATCAGAGCCACTCATTTCGTTAAAAATATTTTATTTAGGATTTTTATAAAAGATCATTTCAACCCGATACCGGTAAGAGTCTTTACGAAACATCCAACTTAGTTTGTCCCGATAAATGACCAAAATATGTTTTTATATAAAGATGAAGAAAAAGAAACTTCAAGTCCTTTTCTTTTGTGTCCACAAATTCAAGAATCCAGGACCTAATTAAGGTGGTGAACAGGTAGATGAGGATTCCTTACCATGGATTACGTCTGATGACTGATATACAGTCTACACAGAGTCCTTACAATACAGTAAAGAGTACTAATGACATTTTATTACACACCACCTCAAGATCACATAGTTACACAAGAAAGTGGAGAAGGTGATTTCTTATTTCAGCAAGATTTAAAGAAAAGGCCACATTTACCAATTCCAGAGAGAGAGAGAGAAAAGGCCGCACCGTAAAACATACAGTAATACGATTAGAATTTATTCAGTTGCGATTTCTTCCGTGATTATTTGGCTAACGGAGGCGCCTGCAGAGGGTGAGACCATCGGCAATGGAGACGAGCGACGGATCGATACGGGAATCGGAGGCGAGGAAACTGTTCAACTCTCTCATAGTATCCCTGTGTTTGTTCTCCACTTCTTCATGCTCAGAATGGACAACAATGCCTTGCCACAAAGTGTTGTCATACGCTATAACACCTCCAACCTTCACCAACTTCAATAGGAGCTCATGGTAGTTCATGTAGTTCTCCTTGTCAGCATCCACAAATGCAAAGTCAAATTCCCCTTCTTGTCTCTCCTACATGATTAGTAGAACTGTTAAGGTCAATAACCTACCTATATATATCCATTTTTATCCAAAAATGAAAATGAAAAATCTCGGCATGATATGTTTTGCGCGATTTTTCTTGTGGCGGCTGGTAATTCAGCAAGAGAGGGAAAGAGACAGAAGAAAGTCTGCATCACACGAGGAAACCTGTTGGAATGGTCTCGTGCAAGAGAGGGAAAGAGACAGGAGAAAATGTAGGCAACAGTCGTCATACTGCAATTGCAGTAATCTTATTCTTTCTCTTTAGTCTTCGACCCTACGGTGCACTTGACCAGGCAATCTTACTCTATTTCGGATCAGCTCGTCTTCGATCAAATGGTGCCAAATATATGTTAGAAGACCACTGGATCTTGCAAAACTTAACGTAGTCAGGGTAGTAGTTGATTAGATATGTATGACCAGCCGCAATTAGATTTTGAAATACAGAACCGGAGCTGCATGTCCTAAAAGACTTACATTTGAGAGGAGGTTGCTCAATATGATCATGCCATCAGACTGAATGTAGTTGATCTTATTCTCCACACCAGCCTTCCTGATAAATGGCAATCCTACCTCATAAGCTTCTCTGTCTGGATCAATTGCTATTACCTGCAAAATTTTGTTCTAAATTTCGATGGTCACGTAGCAAAATTTATTCTAAATGCTGCTGTCACTTTTTTTCTGTGATCTTTTAATGATCAAACAAGAAAAGGGTTTTCTTGCTTGTTTGTTCGTTCAATTTCCTTTACTTTTTTTTTTGTTTTGCCAAAATGGTAGAAGATTTCATTTATACGGAAAAACATACAACCAAAGATTATCTCAAACAGAGACAGAGACAGGAGGTCTAGATTATAAATATATAACTCCAGAACCTCACAACAGCAACAACCTCCTAGACGAAATCATCCAGAACCTCACAACAGCAACAAGCCCCTAGAGGAAAACAAGCAGGCATTGAGAATGCCTGGCAAACTTTCGCGGCCACGGTGGGCACAAGAAGCATGCAACTAACGGATCCCATGAACTACAAAACGAAGTCCCATCAAAACCTGTAGAAACATTATTAGGCCCCAGATTTGGGGAGACCAGAATCTGGGGTAGGAAAACCTGAACTAGGGGAGACCCAACCGGGAGGAAACATAGAAAGACCCTAAACCATAACCCAAAAACTAAAAACGCAAAAGTTAAAACCTAACCCTAACCATCTGCTACTGCCGCCACCGTCCAAAAAAAAAAAAATCCATAGTCCGTTGTAATCCAGCACTGACGCAGACCGTTCTCCTTCTTGGTACCGTCTGGCATGAGCAAGATCTACAGATTGAAACACAAGCAAGAGGGAATGAAAAATGCGGCCCACAAGATCTTTCGACCATGGGACTTGTTGCTCGAGGACGCTGGACCATGGGACTTGTTGGAGTTTGTAGAGTGATGAAAATAGTAGATGGGCTAGGAGAGAGAGAGAGAGAGAGAGAGAGAGAGAGAGAGAGAGAGAGAGAGAGAGAGAGAGGGGCCCTGCCCCTCCCCCAATTTCCTTTAGTTCCAGTTATACGGTCCTAAGCGACTATTTCTCATACATATTTTCAGAAATAATAGGCCTAAGCTAACTTGCTTTTATGCGAGCCCAACGGCATTAGGAGAATAGGAGGTGCACTTAGGTGATTGGGCCTAGAAATAAGAAGGTCATGAGTTCAACAGCTCTAATTTGCTAATCTAACAATGCTAACTCCCGCTGAGCTAGGCTGAGAAAAAAAGAGAGAGAGGCTAACTTGAATTTATCCATGGAAAACTTGCCTTGCCATCATCCGGAAGAGCAAGAGCCGTAGCGAGGAGAGAATAACCAGTAAAAACACCAATCTCCAATGTCTTCTTGGCATTCATGATCTTTAGAAGCATCGAAATAAGTTGTCCTTCATCAGCAGGCACGCCCATTATTCTCCTCCTACAAGCAAGTTTTTAGTTTATTACTTCTACTCTGAGATTCCAATGAGAAAATCAATCACAATTTTTCGAGGGGGCCGCAAAAATCCAGCTCAATACGATAAGTGTAGTTGCTTGATCCAATCTTCTAATTTTTCAATGGAGTAGTATTTTTTTTTTCTTTCCCTCTATTTCATTGTAATTTTTAGTGTGAGAATAAATTATAAAAACACCGGCGGTGTAAATATTTGTTTCATCAAAATCAATTACATTATGCCAAGTTGTCAAAACAGTGGTCTCAATTAATAAAACATTGCAATGTGGCGCAATATAATTGATTTGAAAAAGACAAATATTTACACTGGTGATGTCAATAATTTAATCTATTTTAGTTTGTTACAGAAAGTTGTCTAAGTTTTGGATAAAAAAATTATCATTTCACGCATTTCCTACATATTGGAGGATGCGATTATAACACATCCCTCTTAAAAAAAGGGAAATAGGATCCTTTTCAGTATGTAATCTTAATGAAAAATTAGAAGATTAGATCAAGCAACTACATTTATCGTATTGAGCTGGTTTTTCAAAGGCCCACTCGAAAATTATTGAAACAACTCGGATTATCCATGCGGAATCCAGAGTGAGCCCCGGGTGCTGATTTGTGCACTGTCGATGCACGTATGGTCAGTTCCCATAGTTTTTTCGCATTCAAAAACCACTTGATAATAAAACAATTCAAGAATCATATTTGCATTTATTGAAAATTGGAAATAAAGAAATCAGCATAATAAGAGGAACGGAAAAACCATGGAAATGCTAAACGAACTGTGTCAATCGAGAAAGCTTACCAATCAGTGTACTTGTTAAGGGTGGCCTCTCTGATTTCCTTGAGTTGGGGATGCTCTCTGGGGTAGGCATTAGTTTCCAAAATGTACTGCAAATACAATTGTAGACAACATATTAGACCTAGGAAATGCCAGTTTCGTAGATATAGACATATTAGGCTCTGTTCAGTTGTCGAGAAAGTTGTGTGGAAAATTGGTTATCAGGAAAAGTTAAGTGTGGTAAAGTAAAATAAAAGAAAATTTATTTTCAGGAAAATAAGAATTCCATCCTTTTAGCAAGACCTATTTTGCAGGAAAGTATTTTCTAGTTGAAAAGTTGAAGCTACCGGTTATACAACTTTTATGGTAACTGAACATGCAAAAAATTACAGAAAAATTGATTTTTTTATCATTTTCCATCCTTTTCGTACAACTGAACGGGGCCATAGTAGTAGTATATGTTAATGTTTTATTGGTAATCTCTTTTCCTGGTTCTTTTGGGGTTTAGGGCAATGGATAGCTAAACTCCAGTGAACTAACATACAAACACTCCGCTAACCCTGCTGAAGTATGCAATAATGGAAAAATTAAAAAAATAAAATGTTTTATTGGTAAATTGAATTGTAATAGTTGTTGCTTCACTAGTAAAACCTGCCCATATGTGTAAGTTAATAATTAATGAGTGGTGGTATAATGGTGTTCGGCATTGTAACATGGTGTTTTACCGCTCCATCTTGAGAAAAAGTTGGGACTAATGTTCTGAATACCGTTTCGGTGAGGGTACCGATTGTTTTACTGGTACGGTATGTACAGGTACAAGTTACATATGCCGTATGCCGGATACCGTTTCGGATTTAGCGTTACTATTTACATATAATTATGTATCAATAATTTTTTTTATAGAATACAATCCATCCTACTACTCTAATTTTTAAATCTGAAAAAAATATGACATATACAGCCATAAACCCTTTTAAAAGTAAATGAATTACTTAAAAAAAAAAACAAGATCACAGCCCCAGTGATTTGGCTTCATAATGGCCCTACACGTGTCTAAATCGTGGTGTGAGGTTTAAAAGAAATGGGAAACGTTCAATGCACTTCTGTCCTCTCTCTCTCTCTCTCCATCTTCTCCTGTTCCTTTCTCGACAGACGACAACCGCTGCGAGGGTTTTGACTCAAACTTCCGATCGGCCACAACTTGACAGATGACAAGCTTTTCTCTCTCTCTCTCTCTCTCTCTCTCAAGGCAAAACAAGTATAGCTCCTTCCCCCCCCCGCTCTCTCTATGTGTGTTGCAATCTGACAGAGACGCGCACATGTAAAAGCCTATGGTCACGATCTGCAAAATACCGGAAGAAATTCCCGAAAACAACATCTCGGCCAAGATTTTCCCGGTACGCTGGAATTGTCCGAGATCAGTCGAAAAGTTGGACGAGACAGAAATAGAGGTCAAGTGTACCAGATTTGTACTGAAACGGGACGTACCAGCCGTACGGAACAATATCAACAACCCTGGTTGAGACTAATACAACCCATCTTACTTCTTACATCAAAAACTAGTTTCACCCATTTTCTGTTAAGTATCAAGGGCTGGAGAAATTATTTCATGTAACTGTGACATCGTGTGACGTGTTGACTTGGTGTCACAGTTCCATTCCTGTTTGGCCATGCATGCACACGATGGGGTCTGAGCCAAGTGGTTTATTAGCTCAGCATTGGGTCCCATCTCGTGCACACACGACAGAACCGTGGTAGCACGTGCCATGTGGTGTCGCATTAAAATACTTTCTTCAGGAGTTGATAACTAGAGATGGCAATCGGACCCGCCTCATATCAAACCCGCTCCACCCCAAACTGGGCGGGTTTTTCACCATCTTTTCGGGTATCAGGTCGGGGTCGGGATAAAAATTCTAAAACTCGGCCGGATTCGGGTAGGGTTCGGGGTGATAGTACCTTACCCCTAAACCCACCTTGAACCCGCCCTGAAATGTATTTATTTATAAGATTATACTTTTATCCTAATCTAATTATCATTAATGCTTCAAATTTTATATTTTTACTCTAATATTATTATCATTATACTAAAAAATCTTTATATTCTTACCTTTATATTTTCACCATTATACTAAATTTACACTTTATTTATACTTATTTTCTTTTATTTTGCTTTTAGATTAGCAATTTTTTTAATTTTTTATGGAGCCTGGTGGGTAAACCCGTTCCCCAATCGGGGTACCTAAAAAATACCCGATCAAGTCGGGCTGGGTAATAAATTTCGGATTGGGTTGGAGTACACAAAACCCCGCCCCGTTGCCATTCCTACTGATAACTACTGTATGGACCACCAGATAATTTCTCCCTGTTGCTGAGTTGAGTCTATGATGTGGGCTTGTGGGTGCAATAAAAAAAAAGATGTCTTTTGGGTAGGTTTGTTAATGGACCGGATTCAATTCAATTCGATCCGAATCTAATAATACTAATCTAGTTAGACTTCGTTCCACTTTCTCAAATAAGTACTTAAAAAATAAAAAAATATTTTCAAACTTAAAAATAATGGGCTTACGAAAATAAATTTTCTTGTAAGATTTGATAGATCTCAAGATCTATAAGACAAGATCCATATTGCATATTTTTTTGATTTTAGTAAGTCTATTATTTTTAAACTTAAAAATTGTAAATAAGTACTTATTTTTTAAAAAAAGAAACTGGAACTGCAAATCCGAATTGGACATTTAGATGTATATACAAAGTAGAACTTCCTTTACTACCAAAAAGGAAGAGTAAAATCCCATTAATAGCACAACTTCGGATTCAGATCCTATAAAATCCGGATTGAATATGGTTTATTGACATGGGTACTTTCGAGCTGGTAAGCTTCCTCTTCTACCTAAAAGGATGAGATTTTAATCTTTTTTATATTTTCTTTGATCTGGAGGCCAGATGAGTACCTAATGGTGATCCAGCCTATTGTTCCGTTGCCCAGTTCTTCGGAGCACCAGAAACCAATTCACAGTTGGCTGCTATCATTGTCTACGTTTTTTTATAACTTAGGTGTTGAGGTCAACTTTAGCGCACTTTAACTAATTCTGAAGGCCCAAGCTACACTTGCAGAAATCGCAATTAAAGACGAAGCAAAGATTCGTATAGATTGACCCAAAGGTGTTGATATCACCTGAAACTTTAGTATGAAACATGCCGGTAAATACTAGGCCTTGACCAACAGCCAATCCCTTGGGTTTTATTAAGGGAAACTTGTTCAAAATCGGCCTTCTCTCTCACACACACACACACACTTAATTGAGTCTCCAAAACAGCTGCAAAACAAACATGTTGGTTCCAATATATGACCATCTAACATGAGTAACTTTTGGCGTGAATTGAGGTTATCACGAGGTCTAAAAAGTGAATCCTCTCGATTATATATATTAAACTGAACCTGAGAAGATACCACAAATATTAATGCGTGGAGGAATCAATATATATCTCAAGATAAGCCAAGAGACAGATCGATCTGGTGTCGTACGAAACTGGCATGCACCGGCCGGTACCCTTACCCATACTCTCAAATATTGTTACTCAAGATTTTCTGATGGATTTAAGAAAAATAATGGAGTAGTAAAATAGAAAACAAATGTAACCCCTCTTTGGGAATTTGGAAAAGCATATATATATACTCCCTCTGTCCTAAATTCTTTGTCCGGTCTGCAAAACAGAGTGTTAAAAATAATGTAATTTTTTCAAGAAAAAATTCAAACTTTTTTCACAAATTAAAAATACTCATTCATACCTAGTAAGTTGTTAAAAAACTTTTGATTTTTTCTTGCAAAAATTGTATTATTTTAATACTCCGTTTTGCAGACCGGACAAAGAATTTGGAACGGAGGGAGTGGGTGTGTGTGTGTATATAAAATCATAAACTAACCTTTGTGAGGGCTTCACTTTTGAGGATGCTCGTCATATTAATTTGCGTCTCAAATGGCCGAAGAAGAACTTCTCAAAGAATTCTGAATGGCATATATTCATCTATCTGAGATCCACGAAATGAGAGAGAAGTGAGACATAAATTTCCAGACAGGAAATCATTTGTATTTTGTGATCAGTACTATTATGATAAGTACCAATTGTACATCCTCTCCGGCAAGTGGCAACGTGCCTCAACCACCATTCCCCCAGGGAACTATATCCCTCATCCCACACTATTCCCCCTAGGAACTATATCCCTCGCCTCAACCCCCATTCCCCCTAGGCATAGTGTACATATAGCTGTTTAAGTAGAGCGGGCGCCCAACAACTTACCCTATTTAAGGGGAGAAAAATTAATGATCACTTTAGAAAATATGGGAAATGATAATGTCAAAAATTACTTTTGTTTCTGCCCTCTTTTTGTTCCTGCCAAAATTCATTACAAGACTTAATTGCCCTCTATTACAGCACTTACTTTACGAAAATACCCCTTAAAATCTCATAAGTGCAAGGCGTTTTCCAGTTCCACGTTTTCAAGCAAATTAAAATTGCAATTCAAGAGGAAAACTATAGCTAATTTCAGAAGAGTAGTAAACGAAAATTAAACATCAAGCAAAAAGGCAATTCATGATGAGCAAAACTAGAGCCAAAATAGTTAATACGGATCTTGCCCATTCTAGTTCCATGTTTTCATCAATTCACGAGCAACCCATCTAACAAACACGAGCTAATTTTGGAAGAGCCATGTTTACATCATCATCAAGAATTAAAACATCAATTCCAAAAAGTTCTAAAGTTGCAATTAACAAATGATAATACTTCAGTCTTTGTCCAAAAACTCCATTATGCATTCTCTAGTTTTCGCACACCTTCCTCACCACTACCTAAAAATTAAAAAAGAGAAGTGATGAAATAGAGTATCAAACTACGGGAACAAAGTAATTTCAGTTCAGATTGTATTATTACTTTAGTCTCCACAAAAAACTCCGTTACGCATATCTTGGACGGACTTAAAAGTAAAGCCTTATTACTACATGAAAATAAAACTACAGATTTTGATACAGGAGAGTGACCAGCAAATAGAATAAATGAGAGTTGCTTTTAGGGTGCTTCTACTTCTATTAGTTACTTATTTTTGACCCTTTCAACAAGTTCGGGACCAGTGTTGTACAAATTACCGCCTTAACAATAAAAAATAAAAAATCACTGCTAATACTCTTCACCATGTTGATGTTTGGATGGTGGGCGTTGACGGAAATGGAATATAAAACTTGGATTTATCCAATAGGCAGGTAATAGTGGGTGTTCAAACCCTAAAAGTCCAAACCCTAAAGTTGTAATAAACAGTAGAATACTAATAAACTTGGGGGAACTCAAATAAAGAACAAATATTGTATAACATAGCTCTTTACCTGGAGTAATTAAAGAATGGAGCAATAGATCTATTGAGGGAATGCCAAGAGAAACCCAAGCGGCCAAGCCTTGCTCTGCGTACAGCTTCTCTCCGTTGAAGAAGCTCTGAAGCTTTTGATGGTGGGTGGATGCGTATTTTGGCACGATAATAATCCTCTGGATTTGAAATGGCATTTTCGTAAAGTAAGTTATGTAATGGAGGGCAATTAAGTCATGCAATAAATAAGTTTTGGCAGGAACAAAAGTAGTTTTGCCATTATCAGCTCTAGGGGTGTTATTTAATCGGTTCGGGGTGAGTTCGGTCCGTCGGGAATTTAGGGGAGTTCGGTCTGCCTGAAATGGGTCTTAGTTGGGCCATTTGGGCCATTTTTAAAAACTAACAATAGACTACGGGTCATGTTTGGGCCATTTTTTCACCAATATTTGGGCTATTTTCAACCTTAAGTCAATCACCCATGTTTGGGCCATTTTTTCACCCATATTTGGGCCATTGGACCTGTTTTATTTATTTATTTTTTCAAACACCAATTGAAAAGAAAATAACATACAACAGGCATGCTCAAACAATTACACCTTTTACAAAGTACTCTTCCACCTGTTTTTTTTTTCTCCAATCGATTGGAAATATCTTCTACACTAGTGTATATAATAAATCAAGCAATGAAATTCAAAAAAAAGAAGAAGAAGTAAAAGCCAGAAGTTAACAATTCAAAATTTTGTTTGATTCTGTAATTGTTATTGGCGTAATTCAAAATTTTGTTTGAAGTTAACAATTCAAAATAGTAAGAGCCAGAAGATTATAACGATTTTATATATATATATATATATATATATATATATGGTTCGGTTGGTTTGGTCCTACATTGGTTCTGTTGGTTCGGTTCGCATTCGGTTCGGTTCAGTTCAGTCCGTATAGATTTCCAGAAAACCGAGACCGAACCGACCTAGGTTCGGTTCTGTTCAGTCCACCCTGAACTACCAAAAAAACGCCCTTGGACCGACCGAAGACCGAACCGATCGGTTGGTTTTTTTGATCTTTTCGGTTGGGTCGGGTTCGCAACAGCCCAATCAGCTCCCAAGAATATTTTCTAACCTTTTTTCTTTAGGGTCCGTTTGATTAACGAGATAATGGTATATAGAAAATGCAAGAAAGAGAAAAAAAAATGTACTTTTTTGTATTTACTTAGCAAGAATATCCTTAGAAAATGAACTTTCCCGTACAACCCTCTAAAGCTTGATAGTTTGCCTCACTGTTTGGTCTGTAATTTTGGATTGGTGGAACCTCAAATGGGCTTGCCCATCTTCTGTTCCGAACTTGGCTAGCTAGTGGCTTGCTAATGGGTATAAAAATTTGGGAAAGTATATTTGGGAGTCTTGCTTCTATGCTACATTATGGTCTATTTGGCTAGTAAGAAATGACTACATTTTCAACAACTCAACAACGCAGCCGTGGGAGGTGGGGGAATTGGTCAAAACTATGGTTGCAATATGGATGAAGGTGAAATTCGACATCAAAGTCTACACGGCGGAGGATTTTAAGATTTTTCTAGATGGTATCCAAAAAGTAAGATTGTAAGGTAGTATGAGGTGTGTTATCCAACTGTCTGTTGAATGCTTTTGTTCTTTCTTTTGCATCCTAGTGCCTTGTGCTTAGATGCATTTATCTTGATGTACCCATTTTGAGTTATATAAAATATTTCATTTGCCAAGAAAAAAAAATGTGCAAGAAATTTTATTTTTTTTGAAAAAATCAACAATAATTATTCTAATTTCCCTCTTTACTCTCTTCTCTCCACTTTTTCTTAATTTTCTAATTTGGGTAACTTTCCTTATTTTCAAATAATGATATTTTATTTTCTCTATTATTTTCTTAAAAAACTAGTAGGACAAGTCAGTACGTGCTTGACACTTCAGTGTTGGAATCAAAGGTTAAGAAAGTGAGTTCTTATTTTGGCACTACATCAGAAGAGAAGGCCATGCCGTATGTAAAACTCACAGAGATAGAACATTTCTAAACTGGAACTTATCCCGTTGTGAAATTTATAGCAAACTTTTTGCTAACGGAGGCGCCTGCAGAGGGTGAGACCATCGGCAATAGAGATGAGCGATAAGTCGATACGAGAATCCGAAGCAAGAAAACTATTCAACTTTCTCAACGCATCCCTTGGTGTGTCCTCCACTTCTTCATGCTCAGAAGGGGCAACACTGCCATCCCACAAGAGAGGTGCTACTGGTACAGACAAAAAATCTGTACCAGTGGGTACAAACCTCTTTTAGGGCCCATTTTGGGTCTTAAAAAAATGATCGGAGTCGCTCATTTTGTTTAAAATATTTTGCTTATGGTCCCTAAAAAAAATAAGCTTAATTCGGTATCGGTAAGAGTATTTACGAAACATCCAAACTTTGCTCTCCTAAATTCTAAACCATCATCACTCCACCGCCACCACCACCACCACCACCACTCATTGCCACCACCATCACTCCACCACCACCATTAATTACACCACTATCGCCACCAGTCCATCACCACCAACACACCACCACAATCACCATTCCACCATTGCTATAAGTACATTATGACTATTAGTAAATTAAGAGATAATCAGAACTAAAATTAACTTATCATTTTTGAAATTCAGTACTTAATATGTTTACCAAACAACTTTTTAGCTTAAAAAATTCAGCATTCAGTTTTTAGTACTCAATTTTTCAGCATTTAGTTTCAATTTTCAATTTTATCAAACAGGTCCTAAATCAATCACAAGTGGCAATTACAGGAAAAATTGTCTTTTTAAGTTGGAGTTTAATTTCCGTGAAGTCTGATTACGGCAAGAGCTGGACCGGCTTTGCCCGAGTGCGCGACCGGTTTTCGGCCCAAGGCCTTGGGGGCTAACGCGTAGGGCTGGGCCGAGGTTGGTGGAAAAAACAAAAAATACATAACGCGAACAGACACTATAAATACACTCTTAAATCGTCTTTTAGGGCACGAGACTCATTCTTTTGAGCGAAAAGCTACCGTAACTCTTGAGAGGGGTCAAGACTCAAGAGAGAACTTGTGGGTGTTTTTCCATCAATCAAAAATATTGAACTGGTGCGGCTTCCGACCGAAGAGTAGGCAAGTTGCCAATCTCGTATATCTTGTGTCTTGCTTTTGATTTCTCTTGCGCATTTATTTTGTAATTCAAATAGCATCCAAGATCCTGCTTTTATGTGTGTGTTGGTGAGATTGAGCATGTAGTTTAGTCTGCTAAAATCCCAACAACCGGTATCCGAGCAGGGTTCTGTTTCCAACAGGGATTTTCCAAAAACCTACCAAAACCACAAAATTTTCAAAATTTGATTTAAAAGCAAGTTTTCGGAACATGAAATCCACCAAAATGATGGACCCAAACCTGGTTCCATTGTTTATGTCCGGATTTAGTCCGGTTTATGTCCGGATTCTCCGGTGGTTTGTTGGCCAGTCATATGCTTGGTATTAGTTTTTATGTTTTGCGAACTTGATCTCGCTAGGTGAGTTTGAAATAGAGCTGCACATACTGTGCTTTGATTGCCCTCTCTCTAATGGTTTGTTCGGTCTCTCTAATGGTTTATCCGGTTTGGAAGCCCATTTGTCCCCATGGGGTTCCTCTCTGTTGTGTAGGCTTTTGCCTCATAGTTGAATACAACTTTTCACATTTGCTAAAATAAAAAAAAAAAACTGGTTTCCATACTCCGGACCATCTGTTAATGCCAGTGACATTCGACCCCAAAACCACTTATAATAAAACCATTCGAGAATCATAAGAGGAATGAAGAAAAAACCATGGAAATGCTAAACAAACTGTGTCAATTGAGAAAAAAAACTTACCAATCCTCGTACTTACTAACGGTTGCCTCTCTGAGTTCCTTGAGTTGGGGGTGCTCTCAGGGGTAGGCGTTAGTTTCCAAAATGTACTGCAAATTCATACGTAGACATATGTTACACGATTAGGAAACGAAAATCCTATTGGTACTGATGGTACCGTAGGGAAAATGCACCGACGGCTGATCCGAGCCGTACAAAAATTTTAAAATATAAAACCGAGTGGGTTTGTGCAAAAATCAATGGCATCCGAGGTGTGTAAGGTACGTGATTCGAGCACCTCTTTTTAGTATATATATACATATATACATATATAGATGAAAAAGGGGTGCTCGGATCAAGTACTCTACACACCTCGGATGCCATTGATTCTCACATTGGCCCACTCGGTTTTGTTTTTTAAAATTTTTGGACGGCTCGGATCGGCCATCCGGTGGCCGTCGGTGCATTTTCTCTACGGTACCATCGGTACCAATAGTAGTACTCATTAGGAAATGCCAGAGTTAAATAGATGTATAATTAACATAATATGTTTACATTTTATTCGAAGATGAAACTGTATGATTGTTGCTTCAAAGTTTGATCACTGGTATAACTACCCTCAGGGTGAGTTTTCATACGGGCGCTGAAGGGGCTAAACCGGCTAAAGAGGCTTATTTTCGTTTGTATATATTGTGAAACTCATCCCAATTATCGAGTGGTGGTGTTTGGAGCACTCGGACGTGGTGCTTCACCGCTCATCTAAGACAATAAGTAGAGCCACATAATAGGACTCATCATACCATCAAGGGCTGGAGAAACCGTTTCAAGCAACTGTGATACCACGTGGCGTGCGTGTTGACGTGGTGTCATTGGTTTTCATTCGTGTTCGGCTATGTGTGCACGAGTGGAACCGTGAGTCGCGACAGTACGTCGCCACTTGTCACAATGAAATACTTTCCCCAGGCCCCAGGGGTTAATGTCTACGGTCTGAACCACCGGATAATTTCCCCAATCGCTGGGCTGGGTTTATGATGCATTTTTTCCCTTTTTGTTGCATCTCAGTTATGAATGAACTCTTTCCCATTTATTTTATTTTATATTTTCTTTGGTTACCGAAAGTATTGGATCAGCTGCTTTGAACGGCATTTTGCATGGGCAGCTACGTGCTTGGGAAGCCATATTTAACTGGCCAACTGCACCTGGTAGATTCACGTACGTTGGGCTGCTCGATTTGATCAAACCGATCAGCCAACCTGGACCCAAATTTTGATGTGCTATAACGAGTACCTAATAGTGACCCAGAGCTGTGGGGACGACAACTGGTTGGGTATGGATCGGGATCGATGCTCATTCCTTACCCGATCCCCAAACTCGAATGTTTATCTCTATGATGATACTCATACTTAATTGGATAGCGGATAAGACAGGTATTTCCCAATACCCAATTACACATCACAAAAGAAGTAAATGAGCTGAAGAATTTATAAAATTTAGTGAGACATAAAACATAATTACATGAATACATCTTTACACACATCACAGCATTAAGTCCTCCATACATATATATTTGTGCTAGAACATTAGCACAACGGCAAAAAAAAAATAAAAAATGATAAAGCATTTTACGTAACATTAAAAAACACCCAAAAAAAAAAAAAAGAAAAAGTCAGAACTAATAGAGATGTAAGTTGGTGCAATTAAAGAGCATCCTTATCAGCCTTATTGAACCAAATTAATTCTCAAAGCCCACTTCTCTACTTTAACTTATCACTTTTTTCACAATTACACGAAATCAAGCTTTTTACTCTCATTCTCTACTCGATTAAATATTCATACTTTTGTATGAATGAATACTAAAAAAACCACTTTTAAGGAAAGAGCCCTTGTATTTTGTACCGAGTGAACATTAAATATTCATACTTTTTAAGAAAAAAACTACATAAAAAACTCTTAAACGAGTGAACAATCATCATCCTTCAAAAAAGACGAGGATCTGTAGCAAACTTTAAAGTTTTGCAAAGTAAAGAGGAGAGAACCGAGCCTGATGTGAGGCTGTTTTCTTCGTTTTGCTCTTTATTTTAACCTAGAGGGGTGTTTGAAGAGCCACATAAAGATGCTCTAAAGTATAATAAAGTAACAGATATCACTAAGTGTTTGTAAAAAATCATCAAAAAACTAGATAAAAGAAGGCTGTTGATTTTGCCACTTTCTTTTTTGTCATCGCAATTTCTCTGTAAGTGTATCAAAAATAAATTTATAGGGGAGTGACGTTAACAAAAAGGAAGTGGTAAAATCATTTTCCTACAAGAAAACTATAGTTGCGCATGGGAAATGCATACATAAAGTGAAAATTTAATGAGGATCGGGTAAGATGAGGCGGGCACGGGTATATATTTAGGCTAAATTTTGAAGCAAAATTGGATGATTCGTAAACACCATTCCCGATATCGGATTGAGGTGATTTTTATAGGGACCATAAACAAAATCTTTTGAACAAAATGAGCAGTTCTGATCATTTTTGTGGGACCCGAAACGGGCACAAAAATAGTCTGTGCGCGGCTGCTGTACAACTTCTGCTGTACCTGTAGCTTTACTGCTCTTATTTGGAGGAAAAAATCGTGCAATATCCACTTCCAAATGACCGTAAGAAAAAAAGCGCTTAGTAGAATTTGGTGACCGGAGAATACAGTGAGGGAAAGAGAGGGGATTGTGTGTGGGAGCTGGGTAAAAAATGAGTCGACTCAGTGAAGGCTGGAGTCCAAAAATGCAAAGCCCCAATACGAGACCGTAACCGTTTTGGGGTGCAGCTAATCGCCATCTCAGCAGCCCCCGCATCCCACACACAGAGAGTCACATACTCTCTCTCTCTCTCCCAAACAGCTGCAAAAAAAAACATGTTGGATCCAATAATCATCTTATATGATTAATTTTTTTTGTATAACTGAGGTTATCGATGAGGTCTAAAAAGTGAACCAGCTTGATTTTTAAAGTGAATTTGAGAAGCGACCATAAATAGGCCTCGAGAGCCCACTCACCAATTTTTGTATCGAAATACAGTTATCCGTTGACAATATTACAAGCAAAAAACTGTTGCGTGATGGAATCAATATCTAGATATAAGCCAAGAAACAGATCTCATGTCATATGGAACTGGCATATATATATGCATCCTCACTCCAAATGTTGCTCATGATTCCGTGGCGGATTTAAGAGAAATAATGAAGAATAAAATAAACAGAGAAGCGAAATTTTAGTTATGATTTCCTTAATTAGCATGTCTTTCGCTAGCTAGTTAAATCAATATCAGAAATCCATTAGCAAATACAACCCTTTAGCAAATTTGGAAAAACGGATAATTATAAACTAACCTTTGTGAGGGCTTCACTCTTGAGGAAGCTCTTCATATTTGAGTAAATGAGTAAATAAGGAACTAAGAGAAAAAGAAAGGCTTTCCTCTTAATGAAGTGATGAACTAATGACTTGGAGGGTTGACTCTTTTTTGAACGGCAAATTTTTTTATTTATTTATAAATCATTGAAAATGATACAAAAATTAAAAAAAGACAAGGATGATGGCATTGAATCTTAGGACCTAAGCTAAGCTAAGAACAATCTTTTGCCCACCCGAGACCCACACAATGACTTGGGACTTGGGAGCAATATCTTGGGTAAGATGGTCACCATGTGTGCACATGCAAGAAATGTAAGGGTGGGGTGACCCGGCCTCCTAATTAACCATGTATAGAGTCCACGGAATCGATACACTTTTTGGTAATAATGAATTAATTTGTGGTAAGACCCACACATTTTTAACCATTCAAAGGGATCAGGATGATATTTACTCGCTTTAAATGCGGGCACCCTTAGACTCTTCTTGCTTTCTTTTCAGTTTACGACGTCTTCATATCTCCGATTTTGTGATTCTTGGATTTCAATTAAATAGTGTGATTATTGGAGGCTAAACCAATTGGTATGGTGTTTTGATTGAAATGACTCTTCAATTTGTTACGTCGAACAGTAGGTAATCCAAACGCAAATTTTTTTTTTGAACAATCCAATTTAACGGCAGTGCCAAAATGAGAAGATAGATAGTTGAATGCAGGTAGCAATGTTTTGAAAACCAGACCAGATTGGCCAGCAAGTTGGACCGGTTAGACCGTCGACCGGTCTATACACCGGTCCGGACAAATCGCAAAACCGGTAAAATTGAAGAATTGATTCTTTTTCCGGTTTGCTCACCGGTCCGATTTTCAAAATATTGACAGACAGAGAAGGTAGTAGTGGATGAAAAAATTGTGGGATCAATCGGGATCTCCTATCATGAGCTGTATTGTTCCGCAAGAATTGCCTGAACTGGACCCAAACAAATTCTGTTTTAAGGAGTTCTAAAAGTCCACTCGCATTATTCGCTTTAAAAAAATTGAAAGATGATTCCTCACCTCACACTCTGCCGCCCCATTCCGATAAAGGTTTTTTTATTATTTAATTTTTTTTGCCTTTCTTAGTATAATTCTTAGTAGAATTAAATTTAAAAAAATCCAAAAATTATACAAGGTGGGATATGTATTGATACATATCCCACTTTGTATAATTTTTGTATTGATACATATCCCACCTTGTATAATTTTTGTATAGAAATTCTACAATACGACCAAGTATTCTACGATTTATACGCGTATTTACTTCAGTATGTATCCTACAATTACTTATTGGAAAAAAGTTGGATCTTATTTCTAGAAGTGAAACCCCAAATGCATTAATCTTAGCCGTTTGATCTAATTATGACATCTTTTAAACTATTTGATAGAAATTCAACCTCAAGATAGGACTTGTATAGAAGAAAGCCCCATACTTCAATTGTGTTTTGTCTGATTTTTTCTTTTCCTAACGAAGAAAATAGAAAGCCTTAGGCTTTGATTGGATGACCGGAATCTTCAGTAGGAACAGGAATGTGATTACTAGTAGCCAATCAAAAAAACTGTGATTGCTAGGAATCAAAATCCAAGAAATTTTATTGAGTGGGAATAGGGATATAATTACTAGAAATGAAATTCCTAGGAATACAATATTTGAAATAATTTCATTTCAGTATTTGAATTAATTCAGTAATCTTATGCATGAATAAATTATTTTGAAAATTTATCAAAGTTAATATTTCTTATTTTTTTATTGATTGAGCTAGGAATCTAAGAGTCTCATGGGGTAAGGGAGAGATTAGATTCCCACTCAATTTGGTAATATGATTCGTGGTCAAATGTGTTGTCTAGAATCACAATCCTATTCCTGTCTCTCCCAAACATGGAAATTTTGAGAGTGTGGCATCACATTCCTATTCTTGTTCCTTCTAAACGTCAGAATCATAGAAGTATGATGTCACATTCTCATTCCTTCTCAAGATTCCTACCATCCAAACTGAACCTTAATATAATAGGTCCTAGTTAAGAGACTTGAAATTTTACATCTTAAAAACTTTTTTTAATGTAAACATAGTTTGTTGGTATTATTAGGTGTATCTATTTTTATTTGTATATTAATTATGATTAATATTGTTGAAATATAAACAAAATTTAGTAGTAGTATTTTGGCACAAGAAAGTCAAGTCCAATTGACAAAAACCAAAAAATGGAAGATATTATTGAAGAAGATATAAATATTAAGTTTTTAGAAGCTAGAATATCTAGTTGTAGAAACTCTAGAATATCCTTGTGAAATATTTAGAGTTTTTATGAGAATTGGTCACATGTACTAGAGCCTTCCATGAAGTAGTATAAGTTAAAGTGTAATTCAAATACTTTCCTTCTCCACTCTTGTCTTTAGCATTCTTCTTCTTCCAAAAAAAAAATTGTCCAACGAAACAATATAAACTCCTACTCTTCCAACAAACTTATCTTAAGACAGACAACATGTATCCCGATACGATCTATATAATTGAAAAAATGATACACGATACATATTCCGATTTGAAAATACTGCTCTCGATCTCTCACCTCGCTATTTAACTGCTTAGTTTCCCTATTTCTAAAAACCCACTCCTTGTTCCTTTGCTATCAATGTCCCCAATTTGGTCCCGTCTTTACTCTCTTATTCAATTTCGAATATTTTTGGACTAATTTAGGAGTAATCGGTAGCCGGTAATAAGTCCACAGTGTAAAACGATGTTGGTGTGCAAGTGGTGACCGACAATGATAGGTAACCATGGAGGCTGTTGGTTCGTCATCCTTTTTCTACATACTCAATTTCGAATATTTTTGGACTAATTTAGGAGTAATCGGTAGCCGGTAATAAGTCCACAGTGCAAAACGATGTTGGTGTGCAAGTGGTGACCGACAATGATAGGTAACCACGGAGGCTGTTGGTTCGTCATCCTTTTTATACATACAGGCTAAAAAACGATGTCAGTATGCGAGAGGTGACCGAAAATGACCGATAACCATCGAGGCCATTGGTTCGTCGTCCTTTTTAAAGAGTCAACGAGGAGTTCTAAAAGTCCCCTCACATTGTTCGCTTAACAAAATTGAAAGATGATTCCTCACCTCACACTCTATCGCCACATTCCGATAAGGGTTTTTTTGGGTTATTTATTTATTTATTTTGTTCTTATTCAAATTTTTATTTTTTGTGTTTGATAGTTTTTCGGCTAATTTTTATTGATTATTGATTCATGACGAACCAAAAAGTAAAGATGGGGGGAATGATAGTGCCACGACCCTTTTTTTGAGCCACAAAACTTTCATCTAGTCTTACAATTAATAATATCTATATTCCTCTCTCTCTCTCTCTCTCTCTCTTCAACTGCTTTAAGCATCTCCAACGAGAGGTTTCAAACGTGACATGAACAATACAATGGATCCTTTTGACAGCTTCAAACCTTTCAATATTCATGTTGCCTTTCCATATGCCAATGCCACGTGGAATTAAAGGTAGTTCCAAGCATGTCAATTTTGACAGCAACTTAGTGGCATGCCAAATTTTAAAAATTCAAAATGTAAAGATAATATAATTTGACATAAGGGTTGGAGAGAAATAGCTTGATATCAAATAAATAGAACTTGGCATAAGGGTTTGAGAGGAGACTTTGATGTCAAATTGGATATGCCAAAATGCTACATAAGCCTTCAAAAAAAAAAAATTAACATCTCAAATTTGAAGTCAAGAGTTGGAGATGCTCTTAGTTTCCCTATTTTTGAAAACTCACTCCTCTTTCCTCTGCTATCAATGTCCCCAATTCAGTCCCGTCTTTACTCTCTCATTTAGTTTTGAACACTCTTATGGACAGCTTCAAGGACACCACCAAAGAGGGCGGTGGGTCTACTAACCCAACACATCTTCTACAATTTAAAATCTAGTAGAAATAACTCGACGTTTATGAACTACACGAAGTAGTCCACAACTTAACGCTTAGTGGAAACGCCTCATAACAGCATCACAGTAACTAACTAGTGAGCTGTTAAGGTGGTGTAATCAGTGGCAGGCAGCGCTGTAAGGGTAGCTGTTGAGTTAGTTACGTTCTAAATTTATTTGCTCAAAATAATTTATCGAACTAGTGCCACTAAACTATGCTAGAAAGAATATAAGTATTTCAATTGTGACAACCTTTACTTAATTATTATTTATGTACTCGAGTCAACAGAGCTGGCCCTGACTTTACTGGTGTTTAAAGAAAAAATTAAAAATATGACCTCTTTTGTTGAACTATAATGAGAGATAAAAAAATATGAGGGGACCTTATAATTCAGAATTTTTTGGAGGCCTAAAGCAGCCGCAACACAAGTTTTAGTTCAAGACCGGTTCTGCGAGTGACACTTGATGGTTTAATTAAGAAACTGATGCTATGCTGGAATCATCTAAAATTAAGCAAAGGAGTTTGCGGGGGGATACTACTAGTTGAATGTATTGTGTTAGAGCATCCACAGTGGAATAAGCAAACAAAAAATTGTTAAAATTAGCAATGTTAGATCAAAAAAGTGTTCACATTGGGATAATCAAACCTAACAACCCCTTAACAACTCATCAAATTTTGGCTTTTCAATAATCAAAGCTAGCAATATTTTGTCAATAATCAAAATTTATCTCTCAATCAAGTACACCAACATTACACAAAAATCTTCTTTCTTCCATTTTCTCTCTCTCTCTCTCTCTCTCTCTCTCTCTAAACAATGTTTTCAAAAATGATTTTAAAAAACTGTAACTTTCATATTTTTTTTCCTTTTTTTTAGAAAAACAATTTTTTCAAAAATTTTAAAAACTATAAGTAAATAAAGTGTGCTTTTCAAAAATTTGTTTTTGAAATTTCAAAACTCTTTTATAGAAAACTATTTTTTACATAAAATCTGTTTTTAAAAAACTATATTTATGATTTTTAAAATTTCAAAACTATTTGATATAATTCTTTCAAAATTGTATTTACAGTTTTTAAGTGAACAAAGTGTGTTTTTTGAAAAATTGTTTATTGTTTCGAAAAACTTTTTTTTTAACTGTTTCTAACATAAATTATTTTTTTCCCCTTCAAAAATCGCTTTTTCAAAAAATATGCGTGAAATGAAGGGAAAAATTTTGGAGGGTCCATTAGTTTTGATTATGGGCAAAAAATAACCAATGTGGGATTTGACATTGCTAACTTTAGTAACCTCTAAATGGATAATCAAAATCTGATGTGACATGGTTTGATTATTCACATTTGCTTATTCCACTACTGATGCTCTTATATATGGATTTATGGGGTTTTTTCGGTAATGAATAAATTATGAGAAAAAATTTGTAGCAATCAAGTTATTAGGTATTTTTGGTAGTAAATAAATTATTGAGAAAAATCAAGTTGTTTCCGGTAGAAAAAATTTTCAACCTTGGCATGGCATTATCTGGTTTACTCAAGGGGTTTCTAGATGGAGTTTTATTGCATGGTTTGCTTTTTGGGGTAGACTAATTAAAGATAGATTGGGGAGCTGGGGCTTGTCTGTTACTCCTCAGTGCGTGCTTTGTGGGAATAGAGTCCCATGCCCATCTCTTTTTTGATTAATGTTCTTTTGCCTATGAAGTGTGGCGTTGTTAGGAATGTTTTGCCTTTGTCTCAGGAGCTTGACCGGGCTGTGTAAAGTAGAAGGGGTAAAGGTTTGAGAAATGCGCAAGTGGAGTGGTGTGCAGTTGGTATCTTCCTTATACTCTTATGCACATGGACATGGTTCGATTTCCATAAGCACCCATTTTTCTCCCCAAGTTCTCTCGAATTAGGGGTGTCAAATGGGCGAGTTTGGGTCAAAATGGGTAAATTGCAAGTGAGTTGGGTTTTTAATAGATCATTGACCCATTTAGACCCATTAATTATGAGTCTAATTACCTATATCCAATCCAACCCATTTGTTTAAAAACAAACCCGACCCGTCCATTAGCCCAATTACATACTATATACTAAAATGACTAAAATACATATGTACACTAAAATGACCATATTACCCCTGTAAATTTAAATGAGTCAAATATCATGTACACTAAAATTACCATACTATCCCTTTGTTACAAAAATGACCAGATTACCCCTGTACACTTAATTATCATATTGGTCGCTCTTAATTACCGAATCACAGCGTATCCAAGTGGCTTATTTTTTTGTCTTTATTCAAATATTTTTCGCATTTGTTAGTTTTTGTCAAAATTTTGAGAATTATTGCTTTGTCATTACGAGAAGAATTTAAAAAGTAAAAAATTACGATCAAAATTCATTTTTTTTTAATAAAGATGAAAAAATTGGCTTATTTTTGTTTTCATTCAAAAAATCTAGGTTTTGATCATAATTTTTTACTTTTTAGATTCCTCCTATCATGTCGAAGCAATAATCCACAAAAAAATAACGAAAAATAAACAAATACGAAAAAAATTGAATAAGAACAAAAAATTAAGCCACGAACAAGCCAACTTTCCATTCATATGTTAAATTTTCTCTCTCTAAACACATTTCAAGGAGCAGGGAGAGAGAAAAATTTGGGACTTGTATAAAGTGCTAGGGTTTTCTATATAATAAATTGTTGCGAGATGTATATATCTGTTTTGTTTGTACCCGTAAATTTCCATCTACTGCTTGTGGGGAGCGTAATTTGAGAATTTTTCAGCAAAAAGGTTGTGGTGTGACTGATGCTGTTGGGGTCATTTTTTATGCTGTCAGGACAAAGTTGAGCTCCTGATCTTCAGTAAAGTTCAATGCATGCAATAGGCGAATTTGTGATGATTGGCTTTTGGATTATTGCATTTTTTTTTTATGTAAACAATAGTAGATAGGTCCCCTTTCTTCTTGGACGCGGGGGGCTGCTGTCCCAATTTTGGAGTCCACCCCGGTCTCGCTCCGATGATCTGAATCGTTCATTTTGTAGAGCTCGTCGAGTAGAATAACTATGCAAAAAATCAGCTTAATTGGATATCATTATATACCTGATCGAAGCCCATATAACTCTCAGTCCATGGGTTACAGTGGATTTAATCCAGTGTTTCGGATTCATTCTTTTTAAGATAAAAAGGTTCCAATCAGGCATTTAATGATATCCAATTAATCTGTTTTTTTTTAAATTGTTCTACTCAACGAGCTCTACAAAGTGAACGATTTCGATCATCGGAGCGAGACCGGAATGGGCCCCAAAATGGGGCGCAGCTGCATGCTGCTGTCCCCAAGGGGACAGCAGCCCCCCTCCCTCCCCTTTGTTTGTCTGGTGCTGTGCTTTGTTGTTCTGATGTTACCTGGGGTATGCCACTGTGCGTGGTTTGTAGCTTCTGTGCATGTTTGATATAAAAGAATTTACTTACTAAAAAAAATAAAGTTTGGATCGAGTACTTCGAATGATTTGATTGGGCTGATTTTACTTACATGTTATCGAGTACTTAACCTCTATAGAGACATCATTATTATAGTTTTACTTACTAACTTTTCAAAATAAAACTTACTTTTAGAGGCAAAATAAAAAATATACCAACTTTTTTTTTTGATCGGTAAAAGAAAATTTTATTAAACTCGAAGAAGGTACATCGAGTAAAAGACAAGAGAGAACCAGCAAGTTCAACCCAACCCTACAAAGATAAACAAAGACAAGGTAAATAAAAGGAAAAATACACCCAAATACTCCTAAATAATTAGACGTCTAGACCCTTTTATCCATTAACTTTATAAAATAGATATTTATTAAGGAACAACCTCAAATGAAATACTTGACTCTTAAAAGGGGACGAAGCGAGAATACACTTTTGGGCCAAAAATGAACCCTGACTAGGATTTAGTTAACATGGTATGTGCGTAGTCTTGGATCACGTCCCATGCCATATTAACATGTCGATAGCTCGTAAGAGTCGAACCAACAGAAAATCGAATCACGTACACCCCTCCAAGCACACCATGAGTCATGTAGACTTGGCCCGTCCCATTGATGGACGCCAACAAATTGCAGTTGAATTCATTGACAATCTTCTCGTCACACGACTTCAAACAATCACCAACCGCCGAGGGACGAACCCTAAAACACACCGTAGCAAAGTTCCTAGCAACAACCACCTCAAACCTCTTGTCCATTCCCACAAGCCCTTCAAAATGCTTCGCCATATCGACGTGGCTTCGGATCAAATTTTGGAGGTTCACCACTCCATAACTCCGAATCACAAGCCAGAGCTTCATCGCTCTGAACCTCCGGCTCAATTGTACTTGCCAATCTTTGTAATCCACTACTTGGTTTGATTCAGTAGCCTTATTTCTTAGGTACTCGGGGTTTGTCGAGAGGGCTTTAATAAGGGCATTTGGGTCTTTAACCCATAGGCAACAACAATCTAGATTTGTAAAGAACCACTTATGTGCATTAAGGCTAAATGAGTTTGCACCTTCAATCCCGTCAATAAAGTGCCGGAACTCAGGACAAATGCATGCGCTTCCTGCTTGCGCAGCATCGATGTGGACCCACACTCCGTAACGTTTCGCCACGTTAGAAAGAGGGCCCACCGGATCGACAGCAGTTGAAGATGTTGTCCCGACAGTTGCACATAAAAAAAGTGGTATTAGCCCAACTGCCAAATCCGACAGAATTGCAGATTCCAACAATTCTGGAGACAGTCCAAATGCGTTGTCTTTCGTTGTAGGGATGGCCCGGAAATTTTCTGGCTTAATTCCAGCGATTCTGGCTGCCTTCTGGAGCGCGGAATGGGTTTGGTCTGACCCGTAAACGACAAGCTTCACGATGCTCCCTCCCCCGACCCGGTTTAAAACTTGTTCTCTCGCGGCTATTAAGGTACACAAAATGGCCTCACAAGTGGTCCCTTGTAAAACACCCCCACCCCCACCCGAAAAAAGGAATGACGTAGGAAGTTGAAGCATTTTTCCAAACCAATCCATGACAATGGATTCTAGCTCAGTCGCAGCAGGTGACGACACCCAGTTGAACCCGACGACATTAAACCCGGTACTAACCATTTCTCCCAAAAAACCTGCTATGCTTGCGGTTGCTGGGAAGTAGGCAAAGTAGTTTGGGCTTTGCCAGTGGGTTATACCCGGGATGATATGGTTTTCCACATCTTGCATAATTGTTTCGATGGGTTCCGGCTCGAGAGGAGCTGAATCCGGCAAACGGGATGAGAGATAACCCGGTTCGACTTGGCTTCGGACCGGATATTTTTCGATGCTTTTGTAGTAATCAGCCAGGAAATCTATGATCATGTGTCCTTGCCTCCTGAATTCCTCCGGGTCAAGCAGGTTCAACATGTGGGTTGAACCGTTGTTGAGGTCATGGCCAGCTTCGAGACTTCCCATTCCTAGTTGAAGTATAGTGCTTTCTTTTGAGTGTTGTGGGATGTCATAGTCTCATGCATATATCTGCACAATATGTAGACAGTGCATATTGAAAGATTGAAGATTAACTTGTGGAAGGGAAAGGAAAAGAAGAAAAAATGTTTAAGAGTGAAACAATGAAGAAAATGTGTTTCTTTCTCTTGTCTGGTTCTAGAAAGAGAATGACTGGTTCTAGAAAGAGAATGAGAGGAAAGTAAGGAAGTTCTAGCTAGAATGAAAATGAGAGGAAAGTAAAGGGAGAAAAAGAACTAGTTTTTTTTGTTGGGAATGACTTTGGTGTCTCCGGTCATTTTGGGGATACTGTAACTTTTGGCAAAACAAATTTATTATGAGTATAACCAAAACCCATTACAAGCATAACAGAATCATAGCAAGGTATAACTAAAACTATAGCAAGGCATAACTTATTTGTTATGTCTTGGTTGGGTTTAGTTACGCCTTGATTGGTTTTTTGGATATTCCTTGATTATGCCTTGTTTGGGTTATGTTATGCTCGTAATTGATTTTAGTTATGCTCCTAATGGTAAAATTATGCCAAAAATTACGGTGTCTCCAAAATAACCAGGGACACCATAGCATCATCCTTTTTTGTTGGTTAAAAAGAAAAAAATCGCGGACTCCATATTCAATAATCAGTTACTTCCATGCATCAACTAGAGAAATAAATTGATATCTACGAAGGCGAAACCAAATCTATCCCTAAATGCGAATCCTGCAAGAAAAGAGAAGAAAAATGGTGAGAGGTCCGACCTTTGATCTGATCCAGTAAAATGGAGCTGGAAGCAAAAGGGTGGAGTTGGTAGATGAACGAACGAAACGAACTCCAAGAGAGCTTCTCTGGAGGTCGAATACAGAAAAAAGGCAAATAAATTGCTAGTATTTTGTACTGTCTGGCGAAACAGCACCGTCCTTGATTTTATTTTAATCTCTCTCTCTCATGATTTCATAGTATTACGTAATTTGTGCAAGAGGAAACTACACCGAAATCAGATCTGGTTCTTTGTTTCTCTTTTTTTCTTGGTAACGACAATGAGAATATTTTCTAGGTAAAATAGAAAACAAATGTAATCCCTCCAGGGGAATTTGGAAAAGCATATATATAATCATAAACTAACCTTTGTAAGGGCTTCACTTTTGAGGATGCTTTCATCGATCTGAGATCACGAAATTAAATAGATAGAGGATACACCAACTTGTGTGTGTTGTAAGGTCACTGTACTATTATTAGATGATAGAGACGTCAGACGTGGGAAATCGTTTGCATTTTTGTGCTCTGATTGTGAGTACTAGTGTCAGTGTACCAATTGTTTCAGAAACCACGTTCTTCCTAGGAACCGTACACCCTCTTCGGCAACGTTCCTCAACCTCCCTTCCCCTTAGGAACCATACACCATCTCCGTTGCCTCAACCTCCCTTCCCCCTAGGAAGCATACACCATCTCCGGCAACGTTCCTCAACCTCCCTTCCCCCTAGGAACCATACACCATCTCCGGCACAACCACGCTTTTTTATGCCATTTATTTTCTTTCCTGTGATTGCATTGCTCTCCCCATACTCGTACCTAACTGTGCAAAGAGCTTTGTCATGGCTCTTCCCAAATTTGACGAATACCTAATTTGCTATGGTGTGTTTGGAGTTCCAAAAATCAGAAAGAGCAATTTTATTACTTCGGAATTGAAAATTTGTTGGGTCATGTTCTCTCTCCAAATTCCAGATGGTGTAACCGGTTTGGATAGAGGAGGGCTCTGGTGGGGAGCAATTGCCAATTTGGTTTCGCGTGCACACGACCGGATATGAAACCATAACACCACATCGATCAGCACTCTATTTGATCACACTAGCTATTTGATATCACATACGACCTGATATGAAATCATGGCACCACATTAGCACGCTATTTGATCTCACAGTTGCATGAATTAATACTTTCTCCAACCGTTATTTTTGAATGGGCCGGACTACTTCGGAAGCCCGTTATTAACTAACCTTGTTGGAATCATCCACATATATTCAAAAATTTATAATATATATAAAACACACATGTAACTATACATGATGTAATGTTCATTGATCTGAATAATGTACCATATTCCTCAACGAGATAATGTACCATATCCGTCTTTCCAAACTTTAAAAAGCAAAAAAAAAAAAACGGGCGGATATGTGGTGGAGTTAAAACATTAATTACTTCCTTTTAAGTGTATATGTATGTTTTGACAAGGATAAAAAGAAAAATGGCCATATTTTTTTTAGAATATCATTCCTTAAATTTCATGTTTGGATTTAAAATTGCATGAAAGGAATTTTAAAAATCCAACAACATATGTGAAACTTCAGGTCCTAAGATTCGGCATTATCTGGGCAAAACCTAGCCCCGTCTCAAATCTTGAGCAACCCTTATTCCAACTAGCACATCAGGTACTTTGCTCGAGCTAGGGATGGCAATAAGACCCACCCCGCCCCGAACGGGGCGGGTTTTCCAACTCGTTTTCGGGTATAGGGTCGGGGTCAGGGTTAAAATTCGAAAACCGGACCGGGTTCAGGTTGGAAGTACCCCGCCCCCAAACCCGCCCAGATATTACCCGCCCTGACATATATTTATACTTTTATTCTAATTTAATTATCATTATACTTAAAATTTAACATTTTTACCCTAATATTATTATCATTATACTAAAAAACCTTACATTCTCAATGTTATATTTTCACCATTATACTAAACTACTATTTTTTTTATAACTATTTTTTTTTGTTTTGCTTTTAGATTACCAAATTTTTTAAATTTCTTACGAGGGGGGTCAGGTAAACCCGTTCTACGCTCGCGGCAGAAACAATGGTACCCAAACACTATCTGGTCGGTGTCGGTGTCGGGGCTGTATAATAATTTTCGGGTCAAGGTACGCAAAAACCCGTCCGGCCCGTTGTCATTCCTATTTCGAGCATTGCCAGACACTATTCCTCAACGAGATACTCCCACTTGAGTGGAGAATTGCTAGTTCGGCCTTCTTTGATAATTCGCACAGCTACTTGATAATCTAATTCCAAATCTACTCCTCGAAATACTTGATCAATCACAATTTTTAGACGGTAATGGATTTTCACACTCTCATTTTTTATTACCACATGCACCCTCTTTTCGTCCTCTTGATCAGATGTGAATTTACACACTTAACCTCTCACTCTTATACTCTTTCTTATTTGGAATGACCATATTGTAAATTTACATAATAATAAGACACGAAAAAAAAAGTGTGATTATAAAAAAGGGAACAAGAAAGTGTTAAAAGCACTGCCTTATTTGAGGCCACTTTGAATACCTCACAACGCAGCCTCTAAATTTGAGCACCTTGCAAGCTTCCCATTCGTAATGCTACATACACATCACATGTGCACAGATCCAATCATATATCTCTCACATACATGTGGGCCCACATTCGAATCCCACATGGTGAGACTCACATATATATGTCTATATGAGAGGGGCTGTTTACCAATTTTTGCTTCGATCGAAATCGACAGAGATTTTGAAAAACAATGCCAACAACAAAAATAAGGACGAATGCGGCTATATCTCCACAAGACATATCCGTGGTTCTACGCCGTATTTCAGGACTTCACCGAAAACGAAATGGCGGTTGAGTCAAATATGAAATTGGTAGAAAGAGAAAAGCGTGTCGACACGTAAAAGAAAATTGTTAATGCTAAGCATGCCGCTCTTCAAGAATGAAATCGATACAAAAGGTGAGAGAGAATCTAGTTTACAAGTTGAAGGAGACTTCAACGATCGATCTATCGCTAGGAGCAATACATCGAAGATCCCAATTATAACCCAGAATTGGGTTAGTAAGACAAAAATTTAAGAACAAAGTAAAGACTTTGATTTGTTTGAGAGGATTACAATGAAGTCTTAAAAGACTATTTATATAAAACAATAAACGTAGAAAATAACTTCTTAACTTCTCCACTAGTTTTCATTCAATCATTTGCTTCCACTTGTCAAAATAACTTCTCACTTCCCTTCAACTTTCGGATGTGTAGGAGTATGCCAAATATCCTTTTAACTTCCAAATATATAGGAGCATGCCAAGTGCCCTGCACATTATACAAGCAAATAAAGGAAATACTAACACTAGTTATATTATTAATACAAGTTAATTAAATAGGAAGCATTCTCATAATCCCTACCTTTTGGTCGATCATCGACAGATGGTGAATATATGGTGTAAATAATACCCCCCTTATTTATTTGGGTGAAAGACTAACGTAACCCAAGTTAATAATTTAACTAGTTTTAAATCACTCCTCTGTCATATCGACAGATGAAAACCTTTTACGATGTAAATATTTATGATTCCACTGTCGAAGAATTTTACATAAATTTACACAACCTTTTTACTTTTCGACGGGTACAACAAAGCCTTCAATGTTTAACAAACCACTGTGTGTGTAGTTACGTCACTGTACTATTATTAGGTGGTAGAGAGAGACGTCAGACGTGGGAAATCATTTGTATTTTTGTGCTCTGATTGCGAGTAATGAAATTGTTAGTACTAGTGTCAGTGTACCAATTGTTTCAGAAACTACGTTCTCCCTAGGGACCATAAACTCTCTCCGGCAACGTGCCTCAACCTCCCTTCCCCCTAGGAACCATACACCATCTCCGGCAACGTTGCTCAACCACCCTTGTTTATGCCCATTTATTTTCTTTCCTGTGATTGCATTGCTCTCCCTATACTAGTACCTAACTGTGCAAAGAGCTTTGTCATGGATCTTCCCAAATTTGACGAATACCTAATTTGCCATGGTGTGTTTGGAGTTCCAAAAATCGGAAAGAGCAATTTTATTACTTTGGAATTGAAAATTTGTTGGGTCATATTCTCTCTCCAAATTCCAGATGGTGTGACCGGTTTGGATAGAGGAGGGCTTTGGTAGGGACTAGGGAGCGATTGCCAATTTGGTTTCGCGTGCATACGACCGGATATGAAACCATGACACTAGATCAGCACGCTATTTGATCACACTAGCTATTTGATGTCATATACGACCGGATATGAAATCATGATACCACATTAGCATGCTATTTGATATCACAGTTGCAAGAATACTTTTTTCAGCCGTTATTTTTTAATGGGCCGGGCTACTTCGGAAGCCTGTTATTAACTAACCTTGTTGGAATCATCCATATATATTCAAATATTTATAATCTATATAAAACACCCATGTAACTATACATGATCGATGTAATGTTCCTCGATCTGAATAATGTACCATATTCCTCAACGAGATAATGTACCATATCCGTCTTTCCAAACTTTAAAAAGAAAAAAAAAAAAAGAAAAGAAAAAGCGGATATGTAGTGGAATTAAAACATTAATTACTTCCTTTTAAGTGTATATGTATGTTTTGACCAGGATAAAAAGAAAAATGTCCATTTTTTTTTTTAGAATATCATTCCTTAAATTTCATGTTTGGATTTAAAATTGCATGAAAGGAAATTTTAAAAATCCAACAACATATGTGAAACTTCAGGTTCTAAGATTCGGCCTTCTCTGTGTAAATCCTAGCCCCGTCTCAGATCTTGAGCAATCCTTATTCTAACCAGCGCATCAGGTACTTTGCTCAAGCTAGAGATGGCAATTAGACCCACCCTGCCCCGAACGGGGCGGGTTTTTCAACTCATTTTCTGGTATAGGGTCGGGGTGGAATTACCCTGCCCCCGAACCCGCCCCGATATTACATGTCCCGACATATATTTATACTTTTATCCTAATTTAATTATCATTACACTTAAAATTTAACATTTTTACCCTAATATTATTGTCATTATACTAAAAAACCTTATATTCTTAATTTTATATTTTCACCATTACACTAAACTATCACTTTTTTTATAACTATTTTCTTTTGTTTTGCTTTTAGATTACCAAATTTTTTAAATTTCTTATGGGGGCGGGGCGGGTAAACCCGTTCTCCGATCGGGGTGGAAACGGGAGTACCTAAAAAATACCCGGTCGGTGTCGTGTCAGGACCATATAATAATTTTCGGGTCAGGGTACACAAAAACCCGCCCCACCCTGTTGCCATTTCTAGCTCGAGCATTGGCCGACAATATTCCTCAACGAGCTACTCCACTTGAGTGGAGAATTGCTAGTTCGGCCTTATTTGATAATTCGCACAGCTACTTGAGAATCTGATTCCAAATCTACTCCTCGATCGAAATACTTGATCAATCACAATGCACCCTCTTTAGACGGTAAATTCACTCTACCCTTGATCAATCTACTCCTTTTCGAGCATTGCTAGTTCACTCTCTCATTTTTTACGACCACATGCACCCTCTTTTCGTCCTCTTATCAGATGTGAATTTACACACTTAACCTCTCACCCTTATACTTTTTCATATTTGGAATGACAACATTGTAAATTCACTTAATAATAATACAAAAAAAAAAGTGTGGTTATAAAAAAGAAGAAAGAAGTGTTAAAAGCACTGCCTTATTAGAGACCACTTTGAATACCCCACAACGCAGCCTCCAAATTTGAGCAACTTGCAAGCTTTCCATCCGTAATGCTACATACACATCACATTTGCACAGATCGAATCACATACCTCTCACATACATGTAGACCCTACATCCGAATTCCACTTGATGAGACTCACATATATAAGAGAGGGGCGTGGTTGGATTTGGACAAATAATGTGATGTGTACCAATCATTTCCGAGCTACCCATAGAAACCCAACGTACGCCCAAATCTAGCCCTTGCCCCGTTCCGCTAAGGTTGTTATTTTTAAGTACTTGTTTTTTGTTTTATGAGACAAATCATTCTTTCTCAATATATCACTTTTAATTCAAAAAAAGTACTTATTTGAAAAATAAATAATTATTTCTCTTAACGAAACAGAGCCGAAATGTTGTAGGAGTAACAATTTTGGAGCATTCTCCAGAAAGATGGTTAGCACGTGTGCACATGCATGCAAATTTCCTGTGTGAGTATGGTGAAATCTCCTGTAAATGGTTATGTGATGTCGGGACAATGCTCCTTCACGGGATATGAAAAGGAGGCATCCCCATTTTATGCAAAGAAAGGAAAAATCCAACATTTCGAATAATTGAGTATCCCTCATATTGCACCTACAATATAAAGATAACAAAAATGCTAGAGGTACATATGAAATGTACATATTTTGTACATATCAGTTTTGTGGGGCCCACTTCGGGTCCCACAAAGATGATTCAAACCGCCTATTATTTTTCAAACATTTTTTTATAGAGCCCTGTAAAAAATCAGCACAACTCGATATCGGTAAGGATTTTTTCTTAATTTGTAGAGGCGAAACTACTTAACTGCTTAGTTTCGCCCCTACAAATTCAGAAAAAATCCTTACCGATATCGGGTTAAGTTAATTTTTTACAGGGCTCCATAAAAAGATGTTTTAAAAATAATTAGCGGTTCGGATCATTTTTGTGGGACCCGAATTGGGCCCCACAAAATCTATATGTACATTGTATGTATATATTATATGTACCAATAGCAGCACTCTAAAGATAAATACCAGTAGCATGTGAAGTCGGTACAGTCGGTACGTGTGCTTGACACTTCAGTATTGGAATCAAAGGGCAAGAAATTGAGTTCTTATTTTGGCACTACATCGAAAGAAAAGGCCATGCCGTATGTAAAACTCACATAGATAGAACATTTCTAAACCGAAACTTATCCCGTTGTGAAATTTATAGCGAACTTTTAGCTAACGGAGGCGCCTGCAGCGGGTGAGACCATCGACAATGGAGACGAGCGATAAGTCGATACTAGAATCCGAAGCAAGGAAACTATTCAACTTTCTCAACGCATCCCTTGGTGTGTCCTCCACTTCTTCATGCTAAGAAGGGGTAACACTGCCATCCCACAAAGTGTTGTCATATGCTATGATACCTCCAACCTTGACCAACTTTAACAGGAGCTCATGGTAATTGATGTAGTTTTCCTTGTCAGCATCCACAAATGCAAAGTCAAATTCCCCTTCTTGTCTCTCCTACATTAGTAGATAGCTTGAGGTCAATCACCTTTCCTTTTTTTTCTGGCAAAAAAAAAATATTAATCTTTCAGAAAGAGATACAAAGATTAAAACGGAACCTCCAAAATCAGCACCACAACCACCTTCCTATTCATTTATATCCCAAAATAATACGCCAAAATCCACCCGAGTGTTTTGTGCAATTTTCTTGTGGCCGCTGGTAATTGTGCATCTTGGTTGCTCTGCACGTCACGAAATTTTTGGAATGGTCTCCCACAATAGAGGGGAATGGATGAAAGTTTGAACCGGAAAACCGAATCGACCAACCAAACCTAACCATTTTTGTGAAATTCGGTCAGTTTTATTATCACCTCGATCAGATTGGTTTTGAAATTTTTAAAAAATTAATTATCGTTTTGGTTTCAGTTTTAGTGGACAAACAAACCGTTTGCACCAGACCGAACCGATTAATTATTGATGCACCCAACGGCCAACGTCAGATCTTATGCATTCGTCCATTTGCCTAAAACTAATCCTTGCCGTCCATATGGCCACCCGACAAGCAATTAAGATGATAAGAGCATCCACAATGTGTTTAGTAACAAGTGTTTTAATTGTGTGTATGACGGCTTAGCAAACAAAAAAATGCTACAATGCTTGTATTAGTTTATGAGCTAGAGTGTAATAAATCTAGTAGTATGCTAGCATGTGTGCCATATTTAGAGAGATAGGCTTAGAAGAAAAGAACAAACACCACTCCACAATCATCTACAAGATCATAGTGATCTACATGATTAATCTATACGACCGCAATGGATTTTAGAAATACAGATATATGCGTATGGGGGAAGAGTTGGAGTTACGGACTTACATTTTTTAGGAGGTTGTTCAACGCGATCATGCCATCAGAATGAATGTAATTGATCTTATGCTCCACACCAGCCTTCCTAACAAATGGCCATCCTAACTCGTAAGCTTCTTTGTCTTGTGATCAATCTCTATTACCTGAATAAACGAATCTCAATATTGACGGATGGGCTAATTATGTAGCGAAAATAGACTATGGGTAATCTTGGACAAAAGCTTGGACGTGAATTCTCTGCAGTTGGACTGCAGAAAGGCCTTACAGTTATATCGTACCTGTTCATCTTTGCATTCAAAAAAATGATACCAAAAAAATACTACTCTCTCCATTCCTAAATAAGTATTCGGCGCGCAAAACGAGGAGGTTTTACAAAATATGCATATTTTTTATTAAAAAATTTAATTTTTTTTCACAATCTAATAGTACTCATTGTTATCTATTGATTGTGAAAAAAATTAATTTTCTTAACGAAACAAATGCATTTTTTTAAATTTCTAACTTTGCGCGCAAAATACTTATTTTGAGACGGAAGGAGTATATATCTTGATCTTTCTTACGCATCTTGGTCTGAAACGGGCCCCCACAGTACCTGCGCGCAAAATACTTATTTTGAGACGGAAGGAGTATATATCTTGATCTTTCTTAAGCATCTTGGTCTGAAACGGGCCCCCACAGTTGCGATCCCTGGCGAAAACGATTTCCGAAAACGCTCATGTTACCTGCATAGGCAAGAGAGTACATGATCCATGCACATATGGTTTTGAACCTGTTTTGGGTTCTACAAACATAATCGGAGTCGTTTATTTCGTTCAAAAATATTTTTATTTAGGATTTCTATAAAAAAATCATTTCAACCAGATACCGGGAAAAATCTTTACAAAACATCCAACTTCGTCCCTATAACTGACCAAAATATATTTTTATATAAAGACCAAAAAAAAACTTCAAGTCTCTTTCGTTTGTGTCCTCAAATTCATGAATCCAAGACCTAAGGTGGTGAACAGGTAGATGAGGAATCCTTACCATGTACTCTCTCTGTCCAAAATGTTTATCGGATCTGGAAAATGGAAGTTTAAAAATAATACAATATTTGTTAGAAAAATTGAAAAAAAAATATTAACAACTCACTAGATATCGATGAGTTCTTTTAATTTGTGAAAAACGTTTGAATTTTTTCATAAAAAAATTATGTTATTTTTAAGACAACATTTTGCAGGCCGGACAAATATTATGGGACGAAGGGCGCATTATGTTTGATGACTGATAGACAGAGTCTTTACAATACAATAAAGAGTAGTCATGACATTTTATTACACAACCCCCCAGAATATTATTATACCCAGAATTGGAATCAAACATGATCAACAAACTGGTTGAGAAGGTGATTTCTTATTTTGGCAAGATCTAAAGAAAAGGCCACATTTACCAACCACAAAAAGAAGAGAAAAGGCCACACGGCTAAACATACAGTAATACGAATAGAGTTTATTCTGTTGCGAGTTTTTTCGTGATTATTTGGCTAACGGAGGCGCCTACAGAGGGTGAGACCATCGCCAATGGAGACGAGCGATGGATCGATGCAGGAATCGGAAGCGAGGAAGCTGTTCAACTTTCTGATAGCATCCCTGTATGTGTCCTCCACTTCTTCATGCTCAGAAGGGGCAACACTGCCCGACCACAAAGTGTTGTCGTAAGCTATGATACCTCCAACCTTAACCAACTTCAACAGAAGCTCATGGTAATTGATGTAGTTCTCCTTGTCAGCGTCCACAAATGCGAAGTCAAATTCCCCTTCTTGTCTCTCCTACATAATTAGCAGAACTCTTAAGGTCAATAACCTACCTATATATTATATATATCCATTTTTATCCAAAAATAATAATAATCCAAAATCCGCATGATTCGTTCTGTGTGATTTATTGATCTGCGTCACATTAGGAAACCTGTTGGAACGGTCTCGTGCAGGAGAGGGAATTGTCGTCCTACTGGCAACTGCTATTGCAGTAATCTACGATTACATCTATTAGTCTTCGATTCTACGGTGCACTTGACCAGGCAATCTTACTCTATTTCGGATCAGCTTGTCTTCAATTGGTGCCAAATATACGTAAAAAACCATTGGATCTTGCAAAACTTGACACAGTCAGGGTAGTAGCCAAGAAACGAGTAGAAGATATGATATCTGGAAAGATCAAAGCTATCAGAGAAAACCAGCTATAACATCAAAATAGTATATATGATCGCAGTTAGATTTTGAAATACAGATTTGCATTTAGGGGAACAGAGTTTGTTTTTTTTCTCGGCAAAATTTATTAATCTTTGAAAGGAATACAAAGATTAAAAGGATAAGAGCAAGCAAAAGCAACCTGAGGCCCAAAGAAAAAACATTGGCAAGACACCAAACAAAAAAAAGAAGCACCGCAAAACATAGCTACACCAACAAAAAGCCAACTGCTTAGCCTCTACAACGAAGGATGGGAGACGAAATGTTGGGAACATGTGTGAAGAATTAAGTTCCACATTGGATAAATAGAAATATGATTGGACTTTAATATATAATTAGGTAACTCACTACTTAGAAGGCTTAGCCTTTTATGTGGATATGGGTCATTCAATATATATTTGGTTTATGAGATGTGGTGTGGACTCCATGGATACTCCCCATTGAATTGGACTTGCGCGCACACGGAAAGACCTCAGTCAGATTAGACTCCCACACGAAACACCAGGAGAAAAGCACCAAACAAACTCACCACCAACAACAAACAACCTCTGACCAATAAAACCAAGCAGAACCCGGCAAAGCACAAACCCCCCAGAAAAGTAACAACCGAAACACAGCCCCAGCAACCGCAGCAAAAAAACAGAGAGTTGCCCTAAAGGACTTACATTCGAGAGGAGGTTGTTCAACATGATCATGCCACCAGACTGAATGTAGTTGATCTTATTCTCCACACCGGCCTTCCTGATAAACGGCAATCCTACCTCATAAGCTTCTCTGTCTGGATCAATTGCTATTACCTGCAAAATTTACTCTAAATTTCGATGGTTGAGCTAATAACGTAGCAATATTTATTCTAAATGCTGCTGCAACTTTTTTCTCTGTTATTTTAACAAACAAACAAATTAGAAGAGGGTTTTCTTCCTTGATCATCCAATTTTCTTTCCTTCTAGTTATACGGTCCTAAGCAACTATTTCTCGGCCATAATACGCCTAAGCTAAACCAGACCAAACCAAACCGAGCCTTAAGTCTCAATCACTTGGGGTCTGCTACATAAATCATTTTCCTCCATTGAGTCCTGTCGAGGGCTATTTGTTCACACAAATCTACTATACCCATATCGTTGCGCATCACGGCATCTAATGTCAATTTAGGTCTACCCCTCCCCGTAGCATTGCTACCCAAAACTATCTTATCTGCTCTCTTAACTACTGTATCTCCTGGTCTATGGTAGACATGTCCAAACCATAATACACCTAAGCTAACTTGCATTTATGCCAAGAGGCCTTTGCCCAACGGCATTAGGAGGTGCACTTAGGTGCTAGGGCCTAGGAGTAAAGAGGTTAGGAGTTCAACTGCTCTAAGGTGCTAATCTAACTATTCTAACAATACTAGCTTTTGTCGATGCTGAGAAAAAAAGAGAGAGACTAACTTGAATTTATCCAGGGAAAACTTGCCTTGCCATCATCAGGAAGAGCAAGAGCCGTAGCAAGGAGAGAATAACCAGTAAAAACACCAATCTCCAATGTCTTCTTGGCATTCATGATCTTTAGAAGCATCGAAATAAGTTGTCCTTCATCAGCAGGCACGCCCATTATTCTCCTCCTACAAGCAAGTTTTTAGTTGATTACTTCTACCCGAGATTCTAAGGAGAAAATCAATCTCAAGGGGCAATTACATGAAAAAATTTCTTTTAAGTTGGTGTTTTATGGCGTATCCAAGAACAGAAAGAACAAAAATGGGTTTACTAAGTAGCATCATGACATGGTAATCGAGGGCTAGCCAGCACCTTAGAGCGCCGGCGTTTTTGTTCTCCCGTCCAAAGCTTGCCGGCGTCTGACTGCATGGATAGCAGTCATCCATTTCTATTTTCGCTTGTGGTTAATTTCCTCGTCTTGATGTCCATCGATGTTCTGTTGTTTGCTTTGATAGGAATCTTTGCCATCCTGAGGCGACTTAGTGGGTTTCTAACTCCACGTTTTTTGCTCATTAATTGTTGACATTGTGAAGAGAGTGCAAGGCTCGGGCATAGGATCTTGTTAAGGAAATAAAATCCCACATTGCTTAGGAGTGAAATCGGTGATCACTTAATAACATTTGGGACCTCTCCACTCATTGCCAATCGGTTCTGAGATGGATATAATGTTTCTACATGGTAAGACATTAGTTTTGTCTCTTTGTGTTTCTTATATCGTGAGATAGATAATATTGTAAGTGCCGGATGGCTTTTTCATAAATGTAGTTCTGCTTCATATACGAAAAAGAGAGAGTAGCACAAAGCATTCTCCATTTGCAGCTTTGAAGCTTTTCCGGATCGAAGTTCTGTTTTCATAAACCAAATCACAAAATTTTCAAAATTTGAAAGCAATTTTTTGGCAACATCAAATCCACCCGAATGATCGACCCAAACTTGGATTCGATCGATACTCCAGAACATCTGTTAAATCCAATGACATTTCCGCCCAAAACCACTTGATAGTAAAATCATTCAAGAATTATGTTCTTCATTTATTTAAAATTGGAAATAAAGAAATAAACAGAAGAGGAACCCATGGAAATGCTAAACAAATTGTGTCATCATCAATTGAGAAAAAACTTACCAGTCAGTGTACTTGTTAAGGGTGGCCTCTCTGAGTTCCTTGAGTTGGGGGTGCTCTCTGGGGTAGGCATTAGTTTCCAAAATGTACTGCAAATACATAATATTATTAATTTTTCAATTAATGGAAGAGATTATTTTTACGTCAGATATGAATATAAAGTATAGAGTACAATTCAAAATACTACATTAATTGTGAGAATCTACGAGACAACCAAACCCAACAACTCAACCAATAAAAGAAATAAACTCATTATAGGATAGAAACAAAGAAAGGAAAAGCCCTTTAAGGGAGCTGAAGAACACTCACACGCAGGTGGAAAGACTCAATCTCCTGAAGTTCTAGTGAGATGCAAGAGTCTTGGCCAATTGAGTTAGCCCTAGTTGGTTGTACGACAAATACATATGCAGACAATGTTTTAGAATTAGGAAATGCCAGTTTCATAGATATAGTAGTATATATTAATGTTAGGGGAAAATTAAATTGTATGAGCAATTATAGAGTGGTGGTGTAAGGGTGTTGAACACTGTCACGTGGTGCTTCACTGCTCATCTCGAGAAAAAAGTTGGGATTAATAGGACCGATCTCATCTTCATCTTCCTACTTAAATCAAGCACTAGTTTCTCCCATGTTACTACTTAAGCATAAGGGCGGGAGAAACTATTTCATGTAGCTGTGACACCATGTGACGTGTTGATCTGGTATCACAATTCCACACTTTCCTCATGTTTGAGTGCCATACATGCACACTATGGGACCCGACCCAAGTGGTTGGTCAGCTCAGCATTGGGTCCCATCTCGTGCACACACGACCGAGAGTGGAACCGTGGTAGCACGGGCACGTGTTGTCATAATGAAATACTCGTACTTTCTCTTAGGGAGAAACTTTTATGTATCCCGGGGATGCCAACCCCCTTGGTATCCTCTTCTGGTCTGTTTCTCATTTTGTGGCCATTTTTCAATAACATTTTGATGATCGGCTCCGTTTATTTTGTTGAGTTTGACGAGAACCTAAAGCCTAACAAAAATCGTATTCATCGGATTTTATTTGATGCATGATCGGCACACGTGAAAATGGGGAAAAACAAAAAACAAAACAAAATCGGGTTCCGATTCAGTGTGTTTTTTGATCCAGTTTTGATTTTCTTTAATTTTCACGTGTGCCGATCATGTACTTATTAAAGTTCGATGAACACAATTTTTGGCATGATTAAGGTTCTTGCCAAACTCTACAAAATGAACGGAGCCGATCATCCATATATGATTAGAAAAAGGCCGAAAAATGCGAAATGGACTGAAGGGGATACCAAGGGGTTGATATCCACGGTATACATAAAAGTTTTAACTACGGTCTGGACTACAGGATAATTTCTCCGTATTGCCGGGTTGAGTCTATGTGTGAGCTTGTGGGTCCAATAAAAAAAAGGATGTCTTTTGGATAGGTTTGTCAATAGACTGGATCAAATTCGTTCCGAATCCAATCCGAAAAAATCTGAATCCGATAATACTAATCGGATTGGATGATTAAAATCCGAATCCGACATTTAAAGTAGAGCTTCCTCTACTACCAAAAAGGAAGAGTACAATCCTTTCAATAGTTTAATTGCACAACTTCGGATTTGGGTTGGATTTGAGCAATTTTGGATTCGGTCCTATCAAATTTGGACCGAATCCGATTCATTGACTTGCATGCTTTTGGATAAGCTTCCTCTACTTCCTAGCTACAACGATGAGATTTTATTTTATTTTATTTATGTTTTCTTTGGTTTGGAGGCCAGAAAACTAATTCTGAAGCCCAATTCCACGCTGCACTTGTGGGAAGCCCAATTAAAATCGAAGCGAATATCTGTATGAATTGACTCCAAAGGAGTTAATAGCACAAGAGACTTTAGGATAGAGCATACCCGTAAAATTTCAGGGCTTGACCACCAGGCCACCCCTTGGGTTCTATTAAGGGGAAACTTGTTCAAAATCGGCATTTTTTCGCATCTGATCCCTCTCTCTCTCTCTCCTCCCAAACAGCTGGAAAACAAACATGTTGGTTCCAATGACCATCTAACATGAATAACTTTTGGCGTGAGTTGAGGTTATCACGAGGTCTAAAAAGTGAATCCTCTCGATTATATATTAAACTGAACCTGAGAAGAGACCACAAATACTAATTCGGGGAGGAATCAATATCCCAACATAAGCCAAGAGACAGATCTCATGGTTTATGAAACTGGCATGAACCCTTACCCTTTCCTCAAATGTTGCTCATTATTTTGTGATTGATTCAAGAAAAATAGTAGTAATTAAAAAGACAACAAAAAATTAGAGAAGCCAAATTCTACTTATTATTTTCTTATCATTATTCTTTCCCTCAATCATATCAGAATTCCCATAGCAAATTTAACCCTTACAGAATTTGGAAAAGCAGATAATCATTAAATTAACCTTTGTAAGGGCTTCACTTTTGAGGATGCTCTTCTCCATATTTGCGTCTCAAATGGCCGAAGAACTTCTCAAAGGCTTTGCTCTGATGTGATGAACTGACGACTTGAAGGTTGTTTTTTTTGTTTTTGTTTTTTTTTTTGTTTCTGGGTGCAACAGAAAAGGAAGACAAACTAAACCCAACAGGAATTTCTCATAGAGTTCTAAATAGTATTCATCGATCTGATTCACAAGATTAAATAGATAGAGAAAGGAATAGAAAAGCCTTTAGATGGTTGACGCAACCTAGGAACTATCAAAAATGAAGAGTAAAATCCGAATCTGACGTTTAAAGTAGAGCTTCCTCTACTACCAAAAATGAAGAGTAAAATCCTTTTAATAGTTTAATTGCACAACTTTGGATTCGGGTTGAATTTGAGCAATTTCGGAATCAGTCCTATCAAATCTGAACTGAATCCGATTCATTGACATGCATGCTTTCGGGTAAGCTTCCTCTACTACCTAGCTACAACGATGAGATTTTATTTTATTTTATTTATGGAGGCCATAAAACTTATTCTTAAGTCTAATCCCATGCCGTACACTTGTGGAAAGCCCAATTAAAGTCGAAGCAAAAATCCGTATGAATTGGCTCCAAATGAGTTAATAGCACATGAGACTTTAGGATGAAACATACTCGTAAAATTTCAGGGCTTGACCACCAGGCTATTAAGGGGAAACTTGTTCAAAATCGGCCTTTTTTCTCATCTGATCTCTCCCTCTCTCTCTCTCTCTCTCTTTCTCTCTCTCTCAAACAGCTGGAAAACAAACATGTTGGTTCCAATGACCATCTAACATGAGTAACTTTTGGCGTGAATTGAGGTTATCACGAGGTCTAAAAAATTAATCGTCTCGATTATTAAACTGGACCTGAGAATGAGACCTCGAAGGTTGCGTGGAGGAATCAATATCCCAACATAAGCCAAGAGACAGATCTAGCTCACGGTTTATGAAACTGGCATGACTTTCCTCAAATGTTGCTCATTATTTTCTGATTGATTCAAGAAAAATAGTAATTAAAAAAGACAACAAAAAATTAGAGAAGCCAAATTCTACTTAATTATTATTTTCTTATCATTATTCTTTCCCTCAATCATATCAGAATTCCAATAGCAAATTTAACGTACCCTTAGAGAATTTGGAAAAGCAGATAATCATTAAATTAACCTTTGTAAGGGCTTCACTTTTGAGGATGCTCCTCTTCATATTTGCGTCTCAAATGGCCGAAGAACTTCTCAAAGGCTTTGCTCTCTGATGTACTGATGAACTGATGACTTGAAGGTTATTTTTTTGTTTCTTGTTTTTTGTTTTGGGTGCAACAGAAAAGGAAGACAAACTAAACCCTACAGGAATTTCTCATAGAGTTCTAAGTAGTATTCATCGATCTGATTCACGAGATTAAATAGAAGGAGAAAAGAATAGAAAAGCCTTTGGATGGTTGAGGCACGTGAAACCACACAAAATCTAGGAACTATACACCATCTCCTGCATGCAACTTGCCTCAACAACCCTCTCCCTAGCTAGCTAGGAATCATACACCCATCGCACCGCGCTGGATTGAATGACACTCCTTCCCCATGATACAACAATTATTAACAGAACTGACCCTGAGCTAAAATTTGTGTTGTGGCCATTTTAAGCCTCCAAATTTTTTTTTGAATTCAAAGGGCCCCACCTACTTTCTTCCCTTCGATCTAATAGTTCAACAACAGTGCCCTATTTTTAAGTTTGGTTAAAGCCCCCGAATAATCGAGGCCGGCTTTGCGACCATAAAGCTTACTGACACTCAAAGTACCATAGTAAAATTCCCCATAAAATTAGGTAGTACTGTGTGAGGTTTGTGATACATATAGGTGTTTAGGTAGTGGGCAACAACTTTACCCTATTTATGGGAAGAAAAATTAGTGATCACTTTAGAATATTTTCATCTATACTCTATTATATCACTAGTAGGTGAAAATAATATATCAATGACAAATTAGAATAACCAAGATATCAGCATGAAATTTTAAGTTAGAAAACAGTAAGTGTAGGGATGGGGTGGCCTGAACCACCCTCTTTCTTACTAGAATCACCATGTATAATAGTATAAAATGCACATTAAATATACATAATGTACCGTATCGGCCCCTCGAAACTTCAAAAAGTAAAATAAAAAGTACTCGATATATATACATAGTGAAAAATATTACCTAATTTTATATGTGTATGTGTGTTTTGACAAGTATGAATGAAAAATGGGTATGTTTTTCTTATAGAAGAGTGTCATTTTTTATATGTTATACTTGAATTTCAAATTATGACTCCGTTTGTTCGACCGTAAAATATTCTTGTGCAAAATGTTTACCTATTTTTTAATGTTTGATTGCACAAAATTGGAGTAAAAAATTTTCCGTAAGTCAATTTACGGTTTCCATCCCCACCTCTTTTTCATGCATTAATTTCCTCTCTCTCTCTGTGTGACACATACACCCGTAAGGCTAATCCATCTCCTTCCCATGTTTTGGTTGAAAATCATAAGTATTTGGGTTCTGGTGTGGTTCGGTTAAAAGTTAAAACCTGTTCAGTGTTTAACAGGAGGGGGAATTGTCTTTATGTTCAAAAAATTTGTTTTGGGAAAATTATTTCCTACTACCAACCAAACATTGGAAAACAAAAACGAACACTTAATTTGTGGCAAAATAATTTTACGTGGAAAAAATATTTTCCGACATAAAACATGTAAACAAACGGAGCCTATATCCATGAAATTTTAAAAATTCATCAACCACGTAAATATATGTACTTTCATCTTTTAAATTCCGGCCTAGGCTCCTCCCTGTATAAATCATAGCTCCTTCCCTTGTCTTGAGCAACCCCTATTCTAGCCGGCGCATCAGATACTTTGCTCCAGCATAGCTCGACATTCCTTGACCTCTACAATAGGAGAATTTCTAGCTGGGCCTTCTTTGATCATTGCCACGGCTACTTTAGAATCTGATTCTAAATATACTCCTCGAAATCTTTGATCAATCTAGACTTGAACAACTTCGAATAGGACCCATATATCTTAGCACTTCAATCAAACACAATATGAGTTTCACCCATCTTTAGTGGGGCTAGAGAGAGTATTTTATGTAACTTTTACACCACGTGACGTTCTGATGTGGTATCACAGTTCTACTCTTTGTTCGCTCGTGTGTGTATAGAGGTGTCAAATGGGCAGGTTTGGGTCAAAATGGGTAAGTTGTAAGTGGGTCGGGTCTTTAATGGGTCATTGATCCATTTAGACCCATTAATTATGAGTCTAAGTACCCATACCCAACCCAATCTATTTATTTAAAAGCAAACCCGACCCGCCCATTAACCCAATTACATACTATATACTAAAATGACTAAAATACATATGTAACTAAAATGACCATATTACCCCTGTAAATTTAAAGGACTAAAATACCGTGTACACTAAAATTACCATACTATCCCTCTACTACAAAATGACCAAATTACCTCTGTACACTTAATTACCATATTGGTCACTCTTAATTACCGAATCACAGCATATCCAAGTGGCTTATTTTTTTTTGGTATTTTTTCAAATATTTTTCGCATTTATTAGTTTTTTGTCAAATTTTTGAGGATTATTACTTTGTCATGACGAGAAGAATCTAAAAAGTAAAAAATTACTATCGAAATTCATATTTTTTTGAATAAAGACGAAAAAATTGGCTTATTTTTGTCTTCATTCAAAAATTGGCTTATTAGTTTTTCGATCAAATTTTTTTACTTTTCTGATTCCTCTCGTCGAAACGAATCAATAAGTCACAAAAGTTTGACGCAAAACAAAAAAATGCAAAAAAGATTTGAATAAGGACAAAAAAATAAGTCACTTAACTTTTTAATCCTAATCCTATGCGGGACTAAATACCCCGAGAGAAACTTAATTCACAGCGGAGCCGTGAATACGCGCAATTTCATTAGTCCATCCGCGAAATCAATAAATGAGATGTGTTTTCAATTTTGACTGGTCAAAAATAATTGTTACCAGTCACAATTGATTTTTAATATCATCCAAAATATTTTTGAACGCGAGTGATTTAGCACAGAAAAATTGAATAAACAGTACAGAGAGAGAGAGAGAGAGAGAGAGAGAGAGAGCTCCTCTTCCCCTGGGAAAATCTTTTCATTCCTGGATAATGGACTACGTGAAAGCCATGGTTCCTGGACAATGGAGGCCGTTCAGCTTTTTTTTGGTGGGTTACTTTCATGACCCATTGGATTATTTAATTTAATCCAATTGATGTCCAATTAAGACCCAATTAATAATGGGTTAGTTGGGTTTGGACCCATTTTTATCCAACTAATACATGGGTTGGGTTGGGTCTATTTTTTAATTGATGGGTATGGGTTTGTTAATGGGTCTGGGTTCAATTTGCCACCTCTATGTGTGCATAAGGTGGGGCCCGCGACAGGGTTGATAGTACTGAGTGGTTGGTCAGCTTGGCCTCGGCCCCATCTCGCGCACACACAACTGAACATGAAACGGTGACACCATGTCAGCATGCCACGTAATGTCACAGTTGCATGAAATACTTTCTCCAGGGATGATAACTACGACTCTGCAACCACATAATATCTCCCAGTAATGGGCTGGGTTGGGTTGGGTTTATGATGCGGGTCCAATACCAAAAATGAATGGCTTTTGGGTAAACTTTTTTACTCCACTATACTACCAAAAAGGATGAGTAGAATACCATTTTTATTTTTTTTCTCTGTACTTATATTTATACAAAATTTGAATATAGCTATGAATAAACTATTTCCCTTCTACATATTTAGATTTTTTTGGGTCTAGATTAGGGTTGCAAATGAGCCGAGTAGCTCGCAGCTAGCTCGACTCGATAGTGGCTCGTTCAAGCTCGACTCGTAACATAAACGAACGAGCTCTAGCCTTATTTAGTGGGCCTCATTTAATTGATGCTCGGCTCGAGCCGGCTCGAGAGCCAAAATATATTTTATTATGTTAATTATTATTTTCTAAGCTATATATATATATATATATATATATATATATATATACACACACACACACAGTGAGCTTACATTAAGGGATCCCTTAACTTATTAAATTAAGGACCTCATGAGTTTGATATTGTTTCCAATCAAATTTCGATGATCTTAACCGTTCAATGTATTTAAAACGTGATTTTAAGGGTCTTCGTGAAAAATCAGCAAAAAATATAACCAGAAAGGGCTTGATCATAGCAGTTTTTTGTAAAAACGCTATAATGCATTTTAAAAAAAAGTTATTCAGAACAATCCCTTTCCGGTCATTTTTTGCTGGTTTCTTGCGGGAACTTTTAAAATTACGTTTTAATTACATTAACCAGTTGTGGAACACCAAGTCACTGTCTTTTATAAGGAGGGGGGACGCCTCTTCAACTACAAAATTTCCGATGTGGGACAGAAGAAAATATCCAGAAGAAAACACAAGCAAAACCCTCACTCTTCTCCTTAGTCCCACATCACCTACTCAAACAAATGACCAAGCAAGTTTCATTATTGGCAAAGTATTATTAGTTTGGGAAGAGCTGGAATGGGAATCTAATTACTGATCTCCCAATCCAGGAGCAATCACTTTCCTGAACAGAGGAGTGATCTGATCACCCCACTATCCCTAGGAATTTGAAATTACGGGGTAATCTTATTATGGGAGGAAAATGAAAGATTAAAACTTTCCTCTTGTACCGCTCGTTCTCACATTAATTTGGTCTAACTTTGTTATGGAATTATTTGTTACCGGATGTTTCAATTGATGTTGGCTTCTCTTGTTCATTTGTTTGCGTGGAAGCTTGAGGATGGTATATATCGATGCAGAGGATATGGATATGGAGGATGAGTTCGGGATTACTTTGCGAAAGGCTCGGCGTCTGCATGCTATTCCGGTGCACCGTATAAATTGTTGTTAGATGATCTAAAAAGAGATGGCAATTTAGTATTTTCTAATTTGGTACCATAGTAAGCCCAAAAAAAAAAAAAAAAGGTGCACTGGTACAAACTTGTTTCATTGCAGAAATTGCTACCCGAATGCCCAAAGCTTAAGTAGGGGATCGTGTAAGAGTTCGACTCTGGTTGTGAAGCTTTTTCAATATTTGTGCAATTGTATTTGTGATTGCTGGGGTGATTGTAATGTTTGCAAAACGTGTCATTATAATTTGGTTACACAATTTCACTTCTAGCAACGTCAGCTCTAAAAATAGACTTGCAGGTGTGATATCGAATGCTATGAACACCAATTGGTTTTAGGAGAAATGGTGAAAAAACGGTCCCACAATTGATATCAAAGTCAGGAAGTCATGGATTCGAGTAGTGGAAGCATCATCGTGATGAAGGAATTTTTGGAAACAGAATGCCTTCATGGATTTGATTACACAATTAGCGTAGTTTAATGTCATTTGTAGTACATTCGTAATCATCACTGGAAAAAGTAATCGAAGAACTCAAGAAAGAAATGCTGAGAGAAAGAGGAGAAGCCTTGTTCTGGTGTTCTGAAACTGGAAACTTGAGTGCCTTTTTATAGGAGGATTTTAGAGACAAAACTCATCCATATGGGAGACAGAATTGAATTGGACGAGGGCCAATCCACCTCACTGGGCAAACCCACATGATACCAGCCAATATCAAGCTTATCCTCCAATCCTCTGCTGATGGGAACAAATGATTCAAGGGAGAATTTTTGGAAGATCCACTATAACATGTTTCTAATCTGATTAGTCTACTTCTAAAGTTTTTAACCCCTCTAGTCTACTAATAATTCCAATGACAAAATTACCCTATGTAAAAGAAACAAGAGTCTTGTTTGGCTGACAAAAAAAATGTATTTTTCTATTTTTTTCGATCTTATTGCAACCACGTAACCACCACGAAGCCAATAAATAACGTTATATATGTGACAAAAAAATTTATTTTATTTATTTTATTCCTGTTTTGAGCTCTTTCCTTCTTGAACCCGCCACCCCTTAACATATAACGTTATATGTGTGACAAAAATTTCTCTTTTCTTTTTTTTTTTAAACCTGTTTTGAGTCTTTCCCTTCTTGAATCCGCATATAACGTTATCTATCCCAATCTGCGTTCTTGTCTTATGTTTGGTACTACATCAACAAAAGTACACATGTAATTTTATATGTCTCAATCTGTCTTCTGTACGTTATCAAATATGAAAATAGATCTGAGACATATAAGGTTATCTATTGATATCTAGAACATATTTTTTGCCAGTACAAGCACATATAATATTATATTTGTATATCTGAACTTTGTATCATGTCAAATATGTTTTTTACATGTTGAAAAAGTGCACATATAAACTTAAATGTCACAATCTGCGTTTTTGCCTTATGTTTTGCTAATTCATTAACAAAAGTACATATATAATCTTATATGTCCAAATCTATTCTCTGTAAGTTATAAAAAACAAAGATAAATCTGAGACATATAACTAGAGGTGGCAATCTCAACCCATATTTCTTAACCCGTCCAAATCCGTCCACTTATAACCCAACCCAATCCACCCATATTGTATAATGGGTTGAAAATAGGTTCAATATGGGTTGGATTTAAAAGACCCACACTCTCATATTTTTTTAATTTTCTTCCTCGTCACCCCCGCATTTTCTGTTTTGGCTCTTGTTTAAATAGTCAACCTATGAAAAATGATGCGGAGAATGCCACACTCAAAATGGATTACATATTTTGCCGATCAAAATATCAGAATCCATAATATTTTTATTAGAAAGTCTGTTTGATTGGTAAGGCTCATCTTGGTAAAGATGATCCGAACCGCTCATACAAAATTAGCTTAATAGGATATCGGTTAGGGTTTTTTCTTAAATATGCATACCTTTTTTTTAGAGTTTGTCGGACGAAACAATGTGGTTCTCCTATCGAATTCTAAAAAAAACCTTTATCGGTATTCGATTGAGCTGATTTTTTTTATAGAAATTCATAAAATATAATTTAAAAAATGAGTAGTTTGGATCATATTTTTCATAGCACAAAGTTTTGAGAAATCATATGTGCAAGATCTGTGTGAAGAGTACAAACCTTGTTTCATATAGCTTTTTGATTTTTTTGTCCTTATTCATACTAACAAATGCGATTTTTTTTAAACTTGAGCGAAAAATCAAAAAGCCCTAAAAAAAAAAGGGTTATGTGAAACGACCCCAAATTTCTACACTTCCATTGCACTGCAAGCCTGTAGTGCATAAAATCACTAGAGGATCCCCAGTTGTTTTTATATTGAAATGACTTTAAAATAAACGGCTTTAATCGGATTCCTAACTTCGTGGTCTTGAACACAAGGGAGAAAATTAGTTTACGAAAAATCAAATTGTTCGGACATTGATAGCTAATTTTTTGAACTGAAAGCTCAAATTTATTGAAGATCGTACCCAGAAAATTTAAGACCCCAAAACGAACAAGGCCAAAACTACCATACATTTGGCTTTGAAGATTAATGTTTTCTAACCATTAATTCTTACGCAATGTTTGGAATATTGTCTCAAAAACCTTTCTTCTATCTATCTAATTCTCTTCGTCTTAAAGAAAACGAAGAATAAAATTGCGGCCAAAAATTTTACAATGTATTTGAAAATGGGAGAAAATGAAAGACGGGTCGGGTTGAGAAAATGAAAAATTGGCTTATATAGCCAAAAGACCCCACTGAATTTTGCCTATTTGTAAACGTGTTTCAACTCATATCGGAGGAAGACAGTACAGAAGGAAAAGAAGGAAGGGTGAAATGGGGATGGGGTAAACGAGAAAAAGGGAAAAAGGGAAGGGGAGGGGAGGGGGGGTCGGGTCAGGTCGGGCGGGTTTGGCTTTGACTTGATCCATATTCGACCCAGCCCATTCCAACCCGTTTGTTATTTGACCCGTGACCCGTTTCAACCCGCCCAGACCCTCTCATTTGCCACCTCTACATATAACCATGAAACGCTAGCCACTTTTCTTCTCCCCTGCACTGGCAGCCGTCGCCACGCATTCATCACCGGTAGCCGTCGCCGCACCTACCCCTAATCTATCTCCATCCCCTCTCAATCGCGTGTGCCCAATCTCTAGTACATATAGATACCCAAATCTTGATTCTAATCTCTGAACAAATTGAAATGCCAAAGAACTCAAAATCGAAGGAACTCTCTGGATCGGTTTCAAAACCTGCGAATTCAAAGCAACGAAATGAGTGAAATCACAAACGGGGTAGACAATCCAGTGGGACTCTTAAATAGATCTGAATGCTGATGCATTTATTCGTCAGTCAAACAGTTAATTGCAAAACATAGAAGAATACCGTGCATAATATATGATTTAGGTGACGAATCTATAAAGGACAGCCTTAAACTTCAAAGTGGTGTCTTCCAGAATTCAATCTTGCATTTAATTACATACATAATGGAGACTTGGATAATCCATTGTAAAATTGTAGTGATCCTCGCAAGCACACTCGGACCAAATGAATTGAAATAAAGCTGGCCTGGCCAACCAACTTACTATGAAGTAACCATCGAAATAGGATCAAGGACCACCGGAGAGAGAGGAGGCTGTGCTCCAGATTTTTTTGGTATTGGGTTTCTCTCTATATGACAGCTTATATAGGAAGACATTTTTGTCTTAACATAATTTCTTTTTTTTAAAAGAAATGGACTTAAAGCCTTACTAAACTATATTAGTGGACTAGAGGGGTTACAAATATAAAAAGTGGACTAATTGAGTTGCAAATTATCTATAGTGGATCCTAAACTAATTTTTTAATAATTTAACCGTACAATTGAATTCATGGTTTTGGGCTTAAAGAGCCCACATATGGGAAGCCCAAAAGAGACAATAGCCCAAGTTCACAAATAAGGTTTAGGGCCAACAAAAGCCTAAGCCCAACTATAACCAATTAGCTCCAAATTTACTAACGGAAAAGGACATGCCGGTCCCAATTTTTTAGTGGGGTTCCATGTTAATTTTTTTTTTTTTTTTTTGTCAATGCTATCCTATTAAGATCATTTTTAAAGATGTTTTTACTATTTTGCCTTTATCACTTTTTATATTTCCAGAATTCACACATCTCTGCAAGAATTCACATCTTCGAAAATTCACACCACCCAAAATTCACATCCATTTGTAGAATTCACGCCCCAAGAATTCACACTTCAAAACTTCACACTCATTTGCAGAATTCACACCCCTTTGCAAGAATTCACACCCCATAATTCACATTCATTTATAGAATTTACACTCCCAGAATTCACACTCCTTTGCACTATTCACATTTTTGAAAAAAGACACAATTCGCATCCAAATAAAAAACTCACACGTTCGGAAAAGATATAATTCACACCGAAATGAAGAATTCACACCCAATATACACACGTTTGTATAGTTGTAAACATAGTAGTGAATCCCGTTCCGTACTGGCCGGTACCGGCCGGTACGTCCCGGATTTGTAAGATTCCGGTACCACCAGCCCCCAATACCGTTCCGGTCTAAATACCGGGCTTTACCGGTCGGTACCGGGAATCTCGAAAAATACCGGACGAGATGTGGTTTTCGCTAGTTTCGGCCGGAATTTTGCAGCCACCGTAAAAAGGGAAAAAATTAGTTTCGTCCGGTAGGCACCCAACGGCAGGGGGAAAAGCAGGGGAAAAAGAGAAAAAGAATCGGCCGGCAGGGGGAAAAAAATTTAGCAAAACATGGGCTTATCTATGGTACGTGAGCGAGGCTCAAAATTCCGGATTTGCACGCCCCCGCGCGCGAATAACCCGTGACGCGCACCCGGTTAATTGGTTTCGAAATCAGTTTTTTCAAATTGCATTCGGCCATGGTCTATTTTCCCGAGCGCGCGAGACCTCTCCTTAGATTTTCATTCACAAGCTCACTAATGTGCAAAGTCTTTTAAGGTGAAAAAGAATTTTGTAACTAAGCAATGTGGGACAAAAAGGCAAACACAATGTTTTATGACTTCACACCAAAATCCCAACAACAACAATTTATTTATTATGATCGTGAATCAGTAACAACGTCTTATGACAAGTATTATTGTTAATAGAATTTTTCTGCGCGATTTATACACTTGCAATGTTTGACTTTGGACTCAAAATGGCGAATTTTGTTGTCTTGATATAGATATTTTATGATGAATTTCATGGTATGGGGGATTTTTTTGAATTATAATTATATATAATTATTATATATATTGTAGTTGCGGTAAATCCGAAACGGTATCCGGTACCTGACCGGTACCGGTACGTATTGTACCAGTAGAAAAATCGGTACCCTGTCCGAAACGGTTTTCAGAACTATGGTCGTAAATCAAAGTGTTGCATAACAAAACTAGAATAGTTGCATTACACTAAAGGGGTGTTCCACTTTTCCTTCTTTTAGAAAAAGTACTTTTTTTTCAAATTTCAAATTCAAATATAATGAAAATAAAATTTTTTTTTTTTGCACCGTATAAAAGATCTCAATGAGATCTATCAAATAAGATCCATATTGATAGAAAAATTATTTACGTAAATGCATAATTTTTGAGTTTGAAATTACCTTCTTTTTCTAAAAGTTCCTTTTCTTAGAAACTGGAACACGACCTAAATACAGTTTGTACACATATAAACATATCTGGCTTGCTCACGGCATAAAGGTTGAAGAGAAAAAGAAAAAGAAAAACATAGACCCCAGAAGTTCCTCTTTCAGGGGTTACAGAACTGGCTTGCTCACCGCCGCCGATTACAACAACCTCTGCCAGTGCGACATCAAGATGCACCTCTTCGCCGCCGAGTACGGTCCCTACCTCCAAAACGGTAATCGATATCAACAACTGGTCCCAATCCTTGTACTCGGAGCTTCTGGAGGTGCACAACATCAAATCTCTCCGATGGACGACGGTAAAGATAGGTCGACGCCGATAACGTCATAACTAGAGCCAGATGCGTAACGCCGATGCGAGTTTTGCCAGATTTTCGCCAAGGGTTGATCGCCGGAGTTGGAGCCGGTGGTGAATGTGGATGCCTTGAAGATGAAGTTGTTGGGGACGGAAGGGAAGGAGGTCATTTGCTAGTCGGAGCTTCTGGAGGTGTGTGAGAGCACGGGAGTCGCGAAATTGAGGGACGAGGCGTCAACGTTTGTGAGGATTCTAGATGAGGCTTGGGTATTTTGGGTACTTAAATTAAAACGGGCTTGTGCGGAATGGGTTTTACATGGAGTGGGCTTGGACGGACAGACATTGACAAAAAAAGGCTGGTCAGTAAGAATCCCATTTACTAAACCAAACTAGACCATAGACCACAGACCTCGGACCAAAGGCCGCGGGCCAACGAATCCTGAGTCCTGGCCCCAGCCTCGTCCAGGTGTTTGGTAACGGTGAGCGAGTGCACGTCCTCCACTCCATTAAAGAAACTTGGCTTTTGCAATTTCCAAATGAGACAATTCTCATTCATCCTTAAAATGGATTTTGTTCATATTTAGGCTCGTCAAAATATTCGAACAATTCTTCCATTTTTCCAAAAGAAGCCACAATATATCATAGTTTTGATTTGTCTATCTTCTTTTTGTTGTCCTCCCTTTCTCTTATGTTGTGATCATTAGGAGAGAGAGATGAAGGAAAAAAAAAAAAAAAAGGCAAATGCTATGGTATCTATTCTTACGATGTTTTTATTATGCCTCTTGTGGTTTTTGCTTATGCCTATTTTGGTTTTCAATTATGCCTCTTATAGTTTTCGGTTATACCATGTGTGAGTCTGCGTGTTATATAACATGGAAACCTAAAAACAACTAAACAAAGGGGACGCTAATAGCCACAGTCACCACACGCAGAAAAAATCGAAAAAATACGACTTGAAAACAGCCACCCAGCCTTTACAGCAAAAAGGAAGATAGAGCACTAGAAAAACAACAACAAAACAACCTCAGCAAAATAAGTGAAGAAGCAACTGAAAACAAAACTCCAGCAACCGCAACAGAATACAACCAGCAAGCTAACAGCAGAAAGCAGCAAAGACAACAAACAAATACCCAAAAAGAATGCCATGTGGAGTTTTGATTTTGTTCTGTTCTTCTATTCTTTTTGAGTATTCGTCTGTTGTCTTTGCTGCTTTCTGCTGTTAGCTTGCTGGTTGTATTCTGTTGCGGTTGCTGGAGTTTTGTTTTCGGTTACTTCTTCGCTTATTTTGCTGAAGTTGTTTTGTTGTTATTTTTCTAGTACCATGTCTTCTTTTTTGCTGTAAAGGCTAGGTGGATGTTATCAAGTAGTTTTTTTTCGATTTTTTCTGTGTGTGGTGGCTGTAGCTGTTAGCATCTCCTTTGTTTGGTGGCTGTTTTAAGGTTTAGGGTGTTTTTTAGGATTTGGGCTTGGCCTTGTTTGGTGGTCTCTTGTCAACGTTTTAGGTCTCGAGTAGTATTAGGTTAGTAATTTTTCCTTCGGATGCCCTTATCCTATTAATTTTTGTATCTTTTCGAAGATTAATAAATTTCTTTTGCTGAGCAAAAAAAAAAATGGAATCACACTTGACATAACCAAAAACCACAAGAGACATAATGAAAACCACAAAAGGCATAACTAAAAACCACAAAAGACATAATAGAGATACTATAAGGATAGACACCATAGCATTATCCAAAAAGTAATAATTTATACCGTAAAAGTTAAACAGATATAAAAAAAAAAAAATCCTCAAATGCACGTGAGCTAGATTACAATCACAATTCTTAAATACATCTAGTTCAGGATATGCATATATTTAATCACGTATTAGTCGTTTCAAGGTAAACTATTTGCACACATGCATACACATCGCGTGTGTCACGACTTCTAGTACATACAAGAAGGTTTTATTATTAGAAAACCGCTACATATGCATGCATATTATCTCTGGCAACTGGCCTTGTTTTGCAAGCGAGCTATCGGACTGGCCTTATTTTTGGGGATCGTGGTACGATATAATGGCGTATACCGTTTGCGCCAGCGTGAACAAGAAGAGAAAAACAACAGCTATGAACGACGGAATCGACCAAGGGTTCCTAAAATAGTTTTGCTGCACTTGCATGAGTTCTACACGCCTCAGCCGCTTCCACCAGTACAAATTGACCATCCTCTGCAACTCAAACAGGCTGCTGCCCGGGTCAAGTGTTACGTCCTTAGAGAGGGAATCAAAGAGTTTGGCTACGTCGTTGTCGCTGCCGAGGGCATTCTTGATGATACCTCTGGTGCGCAAGAGGCTGACGTCCTCGGCGCTGTCGATGATTTTGCTCATGAAGAAGATATAGGAGGTGACCTCGTCCCCCAGCAAATCAACATGGAACCGCTCAAAAGCCATGAGGTTCAAAAACGTAGACTCAGTATTGTCGTCCACCACTATGGGCGGAAGACTCAGCACCCCGCCTGTAAAGGAGATGTCATCCAGGCTCACGCTCCTGCTTTTCTTGAATCGGATTCCGGCATCGCTAAGCTCCATCGCAGACCGGATGACCTCGTTGCCTCCCGTGCTAGACCGGATGACCACGTCGCCTCCCGGGCTAGACCGGATGACCTCAACCTTGTTGCCTCCCGTGCTAGACCGGATGACCTCAACTTCGACCTCGTTGCCTCCCGTGCTAGACCGGATGACCTCTTTGCTGCCTGCCTCCGCAAATAGCAAGGCGGCCCGGATCACTACAACAAATTTAGGATTTTGGGATTAATTTTATTGTAACCAGGAAAAATTAGTCTCTTGGTATCTACATTTTGTGACAAAAAACTACCTTGGTCGCAAAAGCAAAAACCCATGAAGTTCTCCACACTAGACACGCACCTAGCGGATCAAAAAAAAAAAATGACACGCACCTAGGATTGGTGCCAAACTTTCCCGCCACAGGAAAACTCTTTTCGCAACCAGGTTTGTGGCCTTTTACAACAACATAACCCCCAATCATTTGGAATATGGGTGGGAGAGGATTGGAGATAGGCGTAACATGTGGCAATATGCACAAAATGCATGCTCTCATAATACTACTGAAACAGTGGGTCCTCTACACCTATTTTATTGTGGAATCATGCCACCAAATCAAGTTAAGTGGCATGAAAAAAGACAAGCCTAGAAATCCAATTCATTTTTTGTGACAAACTTGGTGGTCGCAAAATGTGATGCTTTTACTGACCACATAACTGGTCACGGAAGATTATAATAAAAGTGAAGAGTCTACTTATGCTTTGGTGACTACCGACACGAACATAGTGACCGTGTTTGATATATTGCAAACATGTAAGAAAGGCATAATTTTTTTTGTGACCAACAATTTAGACAATAGTAGAAGTAGACTTGATTTAAAAAATGGCGACTTTTGGCGACAAGCTATGATGTAAGGGGACCAAAATGTATTTGAGAAATTGGTCGCTGTTTTAACTTATCCTACCGTGACCAACACTACTGGTCACAAATGCGTTTACCTTTTGTGACTAGCATCTTTCTTGGTCGCCCAATACATAAGACGACCGGCCTATTGCGACTACATTGCTGGTCGCAAATTACCTTGTGCGTGGGAGCGCACCGCCCTTGTGCTTTCTGCTCTTAATCTTTTCCTCTCCTCCGTTAGAAGACTTGACCTGTACACGTCGAGTAAGTGCAAGCAGTTGCCAATGCTGGAGTCGTATGGGAACCAAGGGTTTGGGAAGCAGAACTTGCAAATGAGCTTGTTCACAATCTCAAACTCCCCATCACCTTGCTGCACACGTAGTTGAAAACAACTAAGCACACATCTTTACTCTAGTTTCTTCTTAATTAGAGCCTGTTTCACTCAACTTTTAGTACTTTTTGGAGATTTTGTCCTTATATAAAAAAGAACTTCGCATTCGTTATTTTTGTGCTAAACTTTTGTGTATTGTTGATTCGTTTCGATGAGAGAAATCGGAAAAGTAAAAAAAATTACTTTTACCCAAATATTTTTTAAAATATCTAATTGTAAGCCAAAAAAGCCAACTTGACTCTCTTTTTTTCTTCTGAAAAGTGGTTACTTTTCAAAATATTTGGATAAAAATCATAATTTTTTACTTTTTTGATTCATCAAGACGAGGCGAATCAGAAAATAAAAAAAAATGAGGCACAAAAGTAATATACGCGGAAAAAATTTGAATAAGGACAAAAAAAAATCCCAACAAGTGCTTAATGGAACTCCACCTAAACCCTAATCAGCAATTGCCTGGTGGAGGTGGTAAGTGAAATTTCTCTCCAACCCTTCCGTGTTAAAAAAAAAAGGAAAATTTATATAAATGGTCCTCCTAGTTTTATTTGAGTCTCATTTTCGTCCCCCAAATATCAATTACAATTCTTTTGACCTCCAAGTTTGGTTTTTGTACCAAATTAGTCCAATTGATAACTTTTGTCAGCCAAACTGGACAGAAAAAATCAGATTGATGGCAGTTTGGACGTTGCAGTTCGTACCAAGTTGGTCTAAGTGATAACGTTTGTCCTTAATCTGATTTTTTCCGTTCAATTTGGTTGACAAACGTTATCAATTGGACCAACTTCGTACGAAAACAAAACTTGAAAGTCAAAAGAGTTGCAATTGATACTTGAATGATGAAAATGAGATTTGAGTAAAACTAGGAGGACTATTTATATAAATTTCCCTAAAAAAAACTCCACCTAAGTTGTGTCAAGATGAGGCGGAAACCGAAACCGTCATCTGAATCGTTCATCTTGTAGAGACCGCAAAGGCGCAAAGTTGTGTAGTCACGCAAAAAACAGCTCTATCAAACATCTATAGGTAAATCAAAAATTTCATTACTTTGGTTTATAAAATGGACAACCTGAATTCTGTCAATAGTTTTTAAGTTAAAACTGTCTATCATCGTTTATTATATTAACCGAAATTCAATTTTTGATATACTTATTGGTGTCCGATCAACCTTTTTTTTTTGCTTGAAAACATGCAATTTTTGCGGACCCTACAAGATGAATGGTTTAAATTACCGCAATGAACACTAGGTGGGAACAAATTCAAGGCAGAAAGCCCATGGTTTCACCTCATCTGGATATAACTTTTTCTCTTCTCATTGAAATGAGAAATAGGAAAGCCAAAAAAAAAAAAGAAAGAAAAAGATTCGAGTTTGTACTAAATTAACTTAAAAAAAGATTAGAGTTTATACTAAAATAACTCTTTCTTTTTTTTACAATGGATTTTGTTCCTTGTTCATAAATTGTTTTTATTTTTAATTAAAATACTTGATTTTTTAAATTCGTCTCAACTAGAGAAATCAAAAAAACCAAACATATCTTGAGCGAACTCGAGAAAAGTTCAAAAAATAGAAAAATAATTTAAATAGTTGTCTGTCCTGAGTGGAGCATTTTTTGTCCTTAGTAATTTCTTTAAATTTTGTTCATTAATTTTTCATCTTTTATTTTTGTATCATTTAGGTGACTGATCAGAAAAGTAAAATGGTTAACGCAGGACTAACAAAGAGTTCATAAAAACAAAATTAAAAGTAATTTGATCAATAAGGCTCGAGCACTTGCGAGTTTTCTTATAATTGAAAATTTTGTGGTAATTAAGAAAAAATTATTTACATCCTAAATTTTTAGTCCACAAAAGTAAGCGCGATGTTTTGGGGAAAAAGATTCATAAGATAAGAGAAAAATCATTCAACGGGATAAGAAACTTGAGAGGATGGACGAACTTGAGAGAGGAAATCAGAAGCTGAGGGACTGTCTGGGCTAGACTGCGGATCATCTGGAGTAGTCTGACCTTGGGAAACATACTCACCTTATTTGGTTCAACTTTTTGAAAGTTATTTTTGATGTAATAAGTGGAGAAAGATAGAGAGAAAAAAATATTGAGAAACGTATAGAGAGAAAAAATGAGATGAGATCAGAGTTGAATCACACAAGGTGACTGTAATTGCCGCAGCAAGTATGAGAAGTTGTGTAATGACTGAAGCAAAAAGAAAAGTACTTTTGTGCATAGTATTTTTGAAAATTTTTTAAACTGATTAGAAGAACTAATTGAGGTCTTGAATTTGGTGGGACGAAATTTGCAAAATTATGCACAAAAATAGCATGTATAATCTTTATTCAAGATCTTGCGATTTTTTGTAATTTACTAAAATTTTGGGACGGAGGTGTTGTTCCTTGTGCGATGTGAAATTTTAGAAGGAGATCGATCGATCAGATTAAAAACGAACAAAATGAAGGGAAATAAATATATGATGGTGACCTGAGTTCCCTCCTTTTCAACAGCAAGAAGCGTGGTGAGAAGCAGCATGGGGAGTTGATTTTCAAGCATAATCATGTCGCGTCTGATATAAGGCACAACGTGGAGCTTCCCATACTTACTAAAGATCGGATCGTTTGGAGCATAATCATCCATGTTTTGCAGACGCAGGACTTCGAGCATAAAACAACCATCAAGAATCATCAGCACCAAGAACTGGTCGGTGTCAGCTTCCCAAATTGGATCGAGTGACTCGTAGGAGTCTTTCAGACTTTGAGCGACTTCGGCCAGAGCGGCGACGTAGGACGCAAGAGGCTTTTGGGACCTCTTGAGAAAATGGAGGAGAGCGCGGCGCTTGTGCTTCTCCATCGGCTCCAAGTGGGGCTCCATGTGATGGTAAGGCCCAAACGAGACGAACTGAGGCTTGTAGGCTTTCTTGTTCAAATCCGTGACGCATTCCGGGATTTTGTGTATGGATTGCTTGTCCCATTTCTGCTTTTCTGCAGTTTCGGTTGTTGCCATTAGGTTCAATTCATCTTCTACTTGTATAGCCCAATCATTAAGGTTTTCTCCCATTTCCTCCTTAACCACTCCACTCCAATCCACCCTATAAATAGTTTTTTTTTTTTTTTTTGGTAGAGGGTAATTGTATTAAAATATATAAGCTTGATTAGGAATAAAAACATAGTTTTTTTTTTTTTTTTGGTAGTGGGTAATTGTATTAAAATATGTAAGTTTGATTAGGAATAAAAATAAGTGTTTCAACTATTAATTTAGAGACTTGCTAATTAGTCGCTCATGTGCAGGAGGACTTTTAGAAGAAGATGACTTGGGAAGAAGAAGCAGCAAAGAAGAAAGGAGCGCAATTAATGCACGTTTACAGCTGGCTATCGGCGGTGGAGGAATAAGAAAAAGAAGCAGAGCAATCAATGCATGATTTAGGCTAAATAATTTGCTCCACTATCTATTGTTGGTCTGCTGAGATGGCTTCCACTCAAAGGAAAAATTATTTAGTGTGGATGGTACCATGTGTGGTATGGTGCAACCGTACAAGTAAACAATACTATACGGATGAATAGTGCATACAGGTGAATAGTACCATACGAAGGAATAATGTCCAACGGATGAATAGTACCATATGAAGGAATAGGGTCATATATGTGAATAGTCCTATACGAGTGAATAGCGGATCAAAAAAAATATATATATATACGAGTGAATAGTACTGATCTGACACTATTTCGGCAGAATAAAAAAATCAGCTCAGAAGGTGTAACATCCTAATTTTGGCTTTAATTTTTTTCGAACAGAAATGCTATTGGTACCGATTGGTACCATAGGGAAATGCACCGACGGCCACCGGACGGCTGTCTCCGGCCACCGGACGGCCAATCCGAGCCGTCCAAAAATTTTAAAAAATAAAACCGAGTGGGCTCACGCGAGAATCAATGGCATTCGAAGTGTGTAGGGTACCTGATCCGAGCACCCATTTTTCGTGTATATACACGAAAAAGGGGTGCTCGGATCAAGTACCCTACACACCTCGGATGCCATTGATTCTAGCGCTGGCCCACTCGGTTTTATTTTTTAAAATTTTTGGACGGCTCGGATCGGCCGTCCGGTGGCCGTCGGTACATTTTCCCTACGGTACCGTCGGTAACAATAGCAGTACTCTTTTTCGAACAAACTTTAGGACTGTTACTCCTAAATTATTAATTGATTAAAATAATTAGGCCCCGTTCCAAAACGCATTTTAAGTCCTTATTTTTTAAGAAGGCAATTTCAAGCTCAAAAATTATAGGCTTATTGAAATCTAAAAATATGCAATATGGATTTTGTTTGATAGATCTCATTGAGATCTTTAATACGATGCAAAAAAAATTAACAAATTATTTTTCATTTACATTATTTTTTAGTTTGAAAATGTAAAATAAATACTTATTTTTTAAGAAGGTGTTCTAGAACTGGGCCTTAATTTAGTTAAGAGTAAATGACCCTGTTTTCCATCACCATCAAACTTCTCCCACGTTTAACCATTTATATCCATACTTTTTCCCTAACCACTAAGAAGCCAACATCAATTCCTAATGCTTTCCGTTAACCTCTATACAAAACCCATAAACCTGCATCCTGATGTCCAAGGGAATTGTTCCACTTTTGAAAAAAGTTTGCTTTTTGAAAAAGAAGGTAAATTTTAAGGTCAAAAATTATGTATTTACACAAATAATTTTTCTACCAATATGGATCTTATTTGATAGATCTCATTGAGATCTTTTAAACGGTGCAAAAAAAATTAAAAATTTATTTTTCATTTTCGTTATATTTGAGTTTGAAATTACCTTTTTTTTTTAAAAGAACGTTTTTTGAGAAAGTGGAACGGGGTTAAGCCTAAGACTAAAACCTCTATCAGTAATATATAATAAAGTCTTGGCTGAGAGCAAACAACCACCCATCTCTTGTTTCTTTTCATATTTTTCGGATAGAAAAGCCAGAGAGGGCACAAAACCATTTTCTTTTCCTTTTCCTTTTGTTTCAGCCGAGAGGGAGAAGAGGCATATCATCACACCATCTTTCTCATTCTTTTTATTTTTCTCCATACTGATCACCACCATTTTCCGACCCCATTACTGTCCAAAACCAGCCCTGTTCCCACCCCATCCATAACCAAATTTCTTCTCTTCCCCTTTTGTCTTAGCCGAGAGAGAGTGAAAGAGATTATCTCCCTAATTTATTCTCCCATCACATTCTTCATTTTCTACACCTACAAACCCCATCCGGAACCACCCACTGCCGAACCATTTCAGCTCTAAAAACAGCCATGAAACCAGTCCAAAAACCAGTCCATTTGAGCTCTAAAATCAGCCCATGTTCCAACTCCGTTTTCTGTCCGAAACAGCCCGAAAAATCTGCTCGTTCAAGCTCCGGTACCAGCTGCGAAAGAGTCCGGGATTATTTATTCTAAAAAAAACACAAACTATCTCAGTCCAAGCAATTGTTCACTTAATTATTTATTATTTTTTAATATATAAATAGTCTGAAAAGTTACGGTTTTGTTTGGTTGAGAGTTTAGTTTAGTTTAGTTTTGGTAGTAGGTGGAAAGAGAAATATGGTAATGATTGAAGAGAGGGTAATGATTGGAGAGAGATAGAGAGAGATGAAAAAATAATAATTGAAGAAATAGGGTAATGATTGAAGAAAGAAGTAGGGTAATGATTGAAAACCAAAACTAAAAGTGCTCAAATTTTCAATCAGTTTAAACCGATGCGAAGATTTTATTTTTCTGATCATTTTATCTTAAAAGATCATAATTTATATTTGTCCCTAGGACTTTCATAGAAGATTCCTAAAAGAGTCGTAGAACCAAATAAAGTATAAAAAAAATATTAAGTCGAGTCACTGTAGCAATGAACAGTGAAATAAAATATTAAAGTAATAAGTAACAAATGAATAGTGACTCTTGAAAATTAAAGAGTTACTGTAGCAAAGTTAGAAATCTTTCGAAGTAGAAAGGGAGAGAAAAAGCCTGATGTAAGGGGGTTTTGGGATTTTTTTTTTTTTTTCATTTTTGGCTCTTCAATTTAGTTTAAAGAAGGAAGTAAAGAGGTAGATGTGGATGCTCTTACTTCAGCATTTTATTTTTCCTTTCTGTGGTTTCTTTCCCTCTCGCTAAACATTCAAGTAAGGGATTTGAAAGGATTCTGTCTGTGCCTAGCTTCCTCATAATCCTACTACCAGATGTTTATTCCCCACAATTTACAACAAGTTGTTCTAGTACCACGCACAATTTATGCACGCGTACGAATGCACGCACACTCATATGACTTACGGGATCGATCCACACAAACTGCTCTGTGTGTATATAACGTTGTACGTGGTTGTAGACTTTTTAATTTACGGGAATGTGTAAATCTAATTCAATTGGGTAAGTAATCAAACTTACAACAACAAAAAAATGGAAAAAAAAGTGCTTAACATGAAGTAAAAAGTGAAAGTAGAAACTTAAGCTTTTGAGGTAATTTTGCATCTGTTGAAGTTGGATGTTGGACAAGCCCGATTTACAAATGAACCCAAAATACAAGCAGCGGCGGCTTCAAGATTTTAGTTCAGCAGTGACAACACAAAGAAATTTTTTGTATACAAAGCTTTATGTAGAATGCACATATTTACATTTGGATGAAATCTTATTGGACCTAGTTTATTTTGTTTGATTGAGCTATAATACCTACTTTACTTACTCACAAACTTAAGTGATTTTTCACTTATTTTGACTATGCATGAATGATTCAGTACGTGCCGACATATTAAGAAAAATACAATTATATAAAACAAATACAAAATTCTTAGTGCATTTTTTTAATTCAAAGGGTTCGCTTGAACACCGTAAAAAACCATGTAGGGCTGCCCCTGAATACAAGCATATATTCTAAGCCAAAAAAAAGGTTGTTTATAAAATATGTAAGAGGATTTAATTTTTGTGTTCGTTTCTTGCACAGACCAAAAGTACTAGGATTAATGATATTTTATTCGTTTTTTTATCCCTCCCTTGACATATATATTAAGTAAAGGATTCGAAAGAATTCTGCCTGGGGTCTACATTCACTGTGTATATATGTAGGCTGTATGTGTTTGTAGACGTTTTTCTTGTACAAGGAGTATGTTTTATTCACGTACTTATCGATGTTCAATCAAATTAATGTGTCATACTTGACGTGTTTTATAGAATGAACGATTCGACTCATTGTTGTGAACTGAAGAAAAGCCCACAAAGGTTCAATCCTAGATCGGATTGGAGGGGGAAAAAATTGGACAGGAGACTAGTTTCATTCCCCCACTCGCAAGACATGTGGGGCTCACACATATGCGGCCACACACATCCGTGTGTGTGTTTTGTGATCCGGCCAAGCCCAAGCTCAACCATGCATAAAATAAGCTTACTTGGACAATGCTAGCCACTCGTTGAATTACTTTTGTTGTTTTTTTTTCTCAATCGTCATCCCTTTTAATGTAAAAGAGATCCGATTAGAAAACTATCAATATCGTATCAACTTGATTATTCTTGGCAGATAAAAGAAAAAAAGATAATATAATCAAAAGGTCCCATAGAGTGAGCAATTCAATTATGGAGAAAATCGAATATTGTTACCCAAAAAATTGAAGAAGAAGAAATTCCTTCATTTCCCGTTTCATTTTTCCATTTCCTTTGTTGAAGTTGAGATCGAATAAAAAGAAAACCTGAAACAGTGTGACAAACAAATACTTGAAATGGTACTAGAGTCATAAGTACGACATCAAACAAGTAGATTCACAGACAAAGAGTTGAAGTTCGTTCCAGCGTTGGAATGATCGATCAAACACAAAGAACGTTCTGCTTATGATTTGGGGCTTTTGCTCAAGAAGGCGTCTGCCGAGGGTGAGTCAGTGGAGATGAGATATAAGTGGATACAAGAATTGGAAGACGGTATCAAAATATAAAGGGGCCCCAAACATTTAAAAATTTCGAAGGCCTATAGAACCTCGAGCTTTAGCTCAGAACCACGGCACTAGCAGCCAACATGGACAGCATTGTACTAGGCAACCATTGTTTCCTGATTCTCTCCTCCACGCATTGAAATTAATTATCCTACGATTTACGCAAATGTCAAATCATGTAAAATCTGTGTTTGTGTTTTTTCTGGGCGCATGTATGAGCTTTTGGACACAACACCCAGCTCCATGGAACTTTCTGAATAAGCTCTAACAAGAACCGGTCGGTGTCAGCTTCCCAAATATGATCGAGTGACTCGTACGAGTCTTTCAGACTTTGAGCGACTTTGGCCAGAGCAGCAATGTAGGGCGCAAGAGGCTTTTGGAATCTCTTGAGAAAATGGAGGAGAGTGCGCGCGGTGCTTGTGCTTATCCATCGGCTCCAAGTGGGGCTCCATGTGATGGTAAGGCCCGAACGAGAAGAACTGAGGCTTGTAGGCTTTCTTGTTCAAATCCGTGATGCATTCCGGGACTTTGTGTATGGATTGCTTGTCCCATTGCTGCATTTCTGCAGTTTCGGTTGTCGGCATTAGCTTCAATTCATCCTCTACTTGTATCGCCCAATTATTAAGCCTTTCTCCCATTTCCTCCCTAACCATTTCAGTACTCCAATCCAGACTATAAATAGTTCAAGCTAGTAAAACAGTACTAGACACTTACTTCAGCATCCTTTTTTTTCCCCCCTTTTTGTGTGTGGTTTCTTTGATTCTTTCTCGATCTCTCGCTAAACATTCAAGCAAGAGATCTTTGAAAGGATTCTGAGGATTCTGTCTGTGCCTTCCTCTTTATTCTGCACAATTTATGCACACAAATGCACACACACTAGTATGCTTTACGGGATCCACACAAACTGCTCTATGTTTATATAACGTTGTACGTGGTACTTGCAGACTTTTAATTTACGGAACTGTGTAAATCTAATTCAATTGGGTAAGTAATGAAACTTACAAAAAAATAAAAAAAAAAGGGAAAAAAATGCTTAACATAAAGTAAAAAGTGCAAGTAGAAACTTGAGCTTTTGAGGTAATTTTCCATCTGTTTATATATATTGGACCCAAAATACAAAATACAATCATATATTGTCAACCAATAAAAAGGGTTGTTTATATAGTAAATAAAAAATATATGTAAGAGTATTTTATCTTTTTGTTCGTTTCTTGCAAAGACCAAAAGTAGGTTTGATTAATTATTTTTTATTCATTTCTTTATCTCCCCCTTGACATTCAAGTAATGGATTCGAAAGAATTCTGCCCGTGCCTTCCTCTGGGCTCTGGCTATGATGCTCCCAGGCAATTTGGAAGCATCATGCTTTCATTGTTCCTGAACCATTGGATCTAATAGTTTTAATCCCAGCTATTGGATCTCAAAGTTGGATCTCACAGTTTTTATCTATCTTCTTTTTTTTTTGTCCTCCCTTTCTCTTACGTTATCATTAGGGAAAAATAATAATACTGTAAAATGCACATACATGACATTCCCATGTAGGGTAGATTACAATCACGATTCATAACTACATCAGCTCAAGCATACGTTTAAGCACGTATGATCAATCGAGTTGCATGTTGACTTGTTTGTGATCAACACGATTTGCACATGCACGCATGGATTGTGTGTGTGTGTCACCGACTTCCAGTGTTATTGAAAGGCTAGCTAGCTCTAGAACCAAAAAGGCTTTTTATGTTTGGAAAAGTACCGCAACATATATATCTCGGGCAACTGGCCTTATTTTGTGGGGTAGGAGGGGGACTGCCGGCCGGGTCATGGAGAATTTATTAATTCTTGGCCGGCGGATGGTGATACGATATAATGGTGTATCCCGTTTGTGCTAGTGTGAAGAAGAAAAGGAAAACAGCAGCTATGAGCGAGAGAATCGCCCAAGGGTTCCTAAAATAGTTCTTCATGAGATACACACGCACTCGCCGCTCCTTCCGGTACCTATTCACCTTCCCATGCAACTCATACAGGCTGCTGTCCGGGTCAAGCGTTACATCCCTAGAGAGGGAATCAAAGAGCTTGAGCACGCCTTTGTCGCTGCCGATGGCATTCTTAATGATCCCTGCGGCGTGCAAGAGGCTAACGTCCTCGGCCCCTTGGATGATTTTGCTCATGAAGAAGATATAGGAGGTGACCTCGTTCCCCGCCTCGACATGGTACCGCTCGAAAGCAATGAGGTTGAGAAACGTAAACTCGGTAGTGTCGTCCAACACTATGGGCGGGAGACTAAGCACCCCGGCGCCCGTAAAGGAGATGTCGTTCAGGCTTGCGCTCCTGCTTTTCTTGAATCGGATTCCAGCGTCGCTGAGCTCCATTGCAGACCGAATGACCTCGTAATTGCCAGCTCCTCCCGTGCTCCTCCTCCTCTTGAATAGAAAGGCAATTCTCTCGCGGGTGTCTTCCATAAGGAGACTTGACCTGTAGACGTCGAGTAAGTGCAAGCATTTGCCAATGCTGGAGTCGAGTGGGAACCAGGGGTTGGGGAAGCAGAACTCCCGAATGAGCTTGTTCACAAATTCCTCATGATCTTTGATTGCAATCTCCTCCTTCCAACCGTTGATCGCAATCTCCTTCCCCTTTCCCTATTAATAAAATATTAAGTACTTCTGTTGATAAAAAAAAAAAAAACTAACAAAAGTTTATAAAAACAAAATCAAAAGTAATTTAGCGCGAATTGATGATCAATAAGGCGCGAGTTTTAATTCTTGTAGAGAAAATTTTGTGGTAATTAAGAAAAAATGAGTGCTAACTGCTATAGTACATACACACTTTAAACCCGTCTTGAATTCTAAAAAAATATATCCGAATAGCTCATTTTGTTTAAAATAGTTTGTTTACCATTTCTATAAAAAAATTAACTCAATCTGATAAAATTTCGTAAACGTCTTTACCCATATCGAACTGAGTGTATTAAAATTTTGCAACGGAGGTGTTGTTCCATGTGCAATGTGAAACTTCAGAAGAAGGAGATCGATCGATCAAATTAAAAACGAACAAAATGAAGGGAAATAGATATATGAGATGATCATGATCACCTCAGTTCCCTCCTCCTTTTCAACAGCAACAAGCGTGGTGAGAAGAAGCATGGGGAGTTGATTTTCAAGCATCATCATGTCACGTCTGATATAAGGCACAACGTGGAGCTTTCCGTGCTTGCTAAAGTTCGGATCGTTTAGAGCAGCTCCAGCCTTGACCCATTTTAAGACTCAAATTTAAAAATGGGACAAAAATCACAAAAATCTCTCTCTAATCTTTGACCCAAACCCTTCTCCATTTTGGGTTTAATCCATTTTTTTACCCAAATCTGAGACAAATTTTGCCTTGACCCATTTCTCAAACGGCTTGTTAGAGAGAGAAAGAAAGAGAGAGATTTGTAAAATTTGGATCTGATGGGTGGAGATGTGTCTACCCAAAATGAATTTTTACTCAAAATTTGACTCAAATTTAAGGAAAAATATGGATGAAGACTGGAGATGCTCTTACAGAATAATCATCCATCTCCAGCGTTGAGGTACGTAGGACTTCGAGCATAAAACAGCCATCGAGAATCATCAGCACCAAGAACTGCTCGGTGTCAGCTTCCCAACGACGATCGAGTGACTCGTAGGAGTCTTTCAGGCTTTGAGCGACTTCGGCCAGAGCCGCGACGTAGTATGCAAGAGGCTTTCGGGACCTCTTTAGAAAATGGAGGAGAGCGCGGCGCTTGTGCTTCTCCATCTGCTCCAAGTGGGACTCCATGAGATGGTAAGGCCCGAACGAGACAAACTGAGGCTTGTAGGCGTAACTGTTCAAAACCGTGACGCCTTTCGGGACTTTGTATATGGATTGCTTGTTCCATTGCTGCATTTCTGCAGTTTCGGTTGTTGTCATTAGCTTCAATTCATCTTCTAATTGCATCGCCCAATTATTAAGGGGCTGTTTGATAAAACTGAAAACTGAAACTGAAAGCTAAAAAATTAAGTACTGAAAACTGAATGCTGAAATTTTTAAGCTGAAAAACTGTTTGATAAATATATTAAGTACTGAATTAAAAAAATGATGAATTAATTTTGTTCCAATTCTATCTTAATTTACTAACGGTCACAATATACTTTTGGTAATGGTGGTGGAGTGGTGGTGGGGGAGTGGTGGAGGTAGTAGGAGTGCTAGTAGTGGTGGTGGTGGTGTAGTGATGGTAGTGGTGGTGGAGTGGCATGGTGATGGTGGTGGAGTGGTGGAGGTGGTGGTGTGTGGTGGTGTAATGATGGTAGTGGTGGAGTGGTGGTAGTGGTGGTGATGTGGTGGTGGTGGAGTGGTGGTGGTGGTGGTGGTGGTGGTGGAGGAAGTGGTGGTGGTGGTGTAGTGATGGTAGTGGTGGGGGAGTGGCGGTGGTGGTGATGGTGGTGGAGTGATGGAGCGGTGGTGGTGGTGGTAGGAGTGGTGGTGGTGGTGTAGTGATGGTAGTGGTGGTGGTTGTGGTGGAGTTGTGGTGGTGATGGAGCTGGTGGTGGTGATGCGGCGGTGGTGGTGGTAGTGGAAGAAGTGGTGGTGGTAGAGTTGGTGGTGGTGGTAGTGGAGGGAGTGGTGGTGGTGGTGATGTGGTGGAGGAGGAGTGGTGGTCGTGGAGGTGGTGGTGGTGGAATGGTGGAGGTGGTGGTCGTGGTGGTGGTGGTGGAGTGGTGGAGGTGTTGGTGGAAGTGGTTGTGGTGGTAGTATGACGGTTGAATGTAAGTACACAAAAATTCAGCCAGAATTAAGTAGCTCAAAGCTACTTAATTTTTTTCAACTTTTTAGCCTAAATTTTAAGTGGTACTTAATTTGTTAAGTAATATGAAATGTGTTTATCAAACCTACTGAATCACTTATTACTTAATTGATTCAGTATTAAGTGCTGAATTTAGGTTATCAAACAAGCCCTAAGCCTTACACCATTTCCTCCTTAACCACTCAAGTACTCCAATCCACCCTATAAATAGTTCAAGCTAGTAAAACAATAAAAGCCACTTTTTTTTTTTTTATAACCGAATATCCGGATCAGCTTACGCGCATCTCAACTAATTCTTTTTCCGGCCAGTAAAAGACAAATTACTTCAGTATTTTTTTTTCCCCTTTTTGTTGTTTCTTTCTCTCTCGCTAAACATTCAAGCAAGGGATTTGCATCTGTTTAAATTGATGTTGGACAATCCCGAATTACAAATAAGCCCAAAATACAAAGCATATATATATTCTAAACCGACAAAAAACTTAAAAACGGTTGTTTATTTTAAAAAAATTGATTTCTTTGTTCGTTTCTTGCGCAGGCTAAAAGTAGGAGGATTAATGATATTTTTTTTATTCGTACAGTTAAAAAAATGATTTTTTATTAGTTTCTTTCTCTCTCCCTTGACATTCAAGTAAAGGATTCGAAAGAATTCGTCCTGTGCCTTTCTCTGAATCTAGATGTTTATTCCCAACAATTTACAACGAGATTTGCTAGTAGCACGCACAATTAATGTCTTAATCAATTAAGGTCGGTTACATAAATCCGTATTTTTCATTGAGTTCTGTCGATGGCATTGTGTTCCGTAATATTCAATAAGCTTAGATCTTTGCGCACTAATGCTTTTAAGGTCAATTTCGATCTACCTTTCCCCTTGGTGCTATCATCTACCATAATTATATCACTCCTTCTAATTACTGCGTCACAATAGACATGACCAAACCACCTTAGTTTTTGCTCTCTCATCTTAGTTTCTAATGGTGTTACTCTTGCTGTTCCACGAATGTTTTCGTTTCTAATTCAATCTCGATAAGTCTGACTACACATCCATCATAACATTCTTATTCCGACTACACTCATCTGACTCACATGTTATTTCTTAGCAGCCCAATACTCTGTGCCATACAACCTTGCTGGCCTTGGAGCAAATTTTTTGTGCACACACTCATCCGACAATTTACGCAAATGTCAAATCACGTAAATTCTGTGCATGTGTTTTTTTTCTGGGCGCATGTATGAGCTTCTGGACACAACACCCAACTCCATGCGACCTTCCGAATAAGCTCTAATAACCAGACGACATAAAAACCCCGATGTAAAGACATATAGAGGTTATTGCAACCAACACACAGCAAGTCAGAGAAATTTAAGATAGATAAACTTTGCCTTTGAGAAATAGGAGTATTGGCTTTCAGCTGTAGGAGTTAGACCGCCAAAAAAAAAGTGGGGGCAACCTAGGAAGCGCAATCCCCTATTTTCAGTTTACATCGACAACTCAAATTGGTCAAGTAAACAGAACCGATCACATGTACGTATTCAAGGTGGGATACTTCAAGGAGTGGCAAATGACAAATTTCTAGTATCCGAGAGCAACAATTGCTCAGTAATATTCACAAAGAAGTTGAAAAATGGCCACCTCCATACCAAGAAGAATCATCAGCTGCGGAAACTGTATTACCAGCACTTGTTTTGGCTCAACCTGGAAGCATATACCCCTGGCAGTAGCAGTTTCCAACTCCACGAGGACGAGATGGATCTGTTTTCACTGATTGTATAAAGCAACCCAAGTAACCGGAGAACCAGTTCTAACTGACCTAACATTGAACACAGATGGTATGGAACACTCCTTGCCCAAATACACTGACAAAAAGAGCAGGTCTGTACTTTGGACGACCAAAAGAATTGTTGAGAAACTACTCGATTGCGTAAGTCTTCCCAATGAATAATAATGGCGTGTCGTATCGAAAAAGGAAGGCTCCCCTGCTATCTCCTTCGGCGCCACCAATCTGGTACTTTCAACCTCTGGCTTCTATGTACAGCAAGTTTGGCAGCAGGAACCTTGTGCTTTACCTGTCTCCATATCATATTCACACCATCTTCTTTTTTTGGAGGATACTGGAATTCAAAGTGATGGGAGATGCTTTTCAGCCGTCTCCACATTTCCAGCCATCTCTCTTTCGGAAACTGTCGGAGCTGCGTAACCAGGTAACCTGGTTCCAATGCCTCCTTGACAGAGAAGAAAACTGAGAACTGGGTGTAGTCTAATTCGTCCTCATAGGGGAGCTCAATTTGGTCACTCACAATGACAGGAACACAGTGGCTCACAATAGCATCAAACAGACGGCAAGAGGAAGGGGTATCTCCGGCAGGATGCAGACAGAACTTTGATAAACGCATCCCTTCTGTGGACTGTGAATAACAAAAGAGAGAGAAAATGAGAGAACATAAGGTAACTACAATACTAAAAGGGCATGTTGGATTGACTCATTTTCAAGTGGGATTTGGTAAGAAAACCGTGGGAACCACGTTTCCAGCTTGAGTGTAATATTAGTGGACAAATTACATATCCTTCGAAGATTTGGCAATAGTAATCCCATACTCATCCTAGGGGATTGCATATCCACTTATTACTTATTATTAGTCGGACGTATCAAACATAGCCTGAGGGGACTCACAGAGGCAACCTAACAATAGGAAATATCACTCTGTCGCGCACACCAAACAATAGAATTCCAGTACAAGTCGTGCAGAATGCAATAGATAAATGATTGACCTTCAAAATACTGGGGATGTGTAATTTAAGCCAGAATACAATGAAGGGGAAGAGACAGCACTGGATTCAAAGACAGTGCTCTTTACAATTTGACCAGTTCACAAACAAGCCTTTTAATAGTGACTAACTACCAGTGGCCAAGCACAAGGGGAGGCACAGTTCAAAAAAAAAACACACAAGGGGAGGCAGGGGCCACTCCCCTCTGAAAACCTTAAACTACTCTAAAATGAAAGCAAATAGGCAAGCACATTGTGATGCAAAAAGAATATTGATGAGTAAAAACCCAGCAACAAGAAAGTTGATCAGGCAGAGGAGTCCCTAGTAATGTCCTTACCAACAAACTCTTGTTCTAAGTGCACTTTCGAAGCCAGACAACAAAAATAGCATTCTCAGCTCATTCATACAACTTTAAATCATACCGCTTTTATGCTTTCTCCCGTTGCATGGCTGTTTTCATAGTGGACATCCTCGTAACCGACTAATATCTTTGCCAGTTTAGCGCGAACTTTTCCTTCCTGCAACAGTCCAGAGAATAAGAGAGATATTTTAGCTCCACCAGTCCGGAGAATAAGAGAGATATTTCAACCCTGAAAACCAACTTACATCTTTCCTCACGGTCGTCCCCTTGAAGAAAAGAAGTGTAGAACGAGACCCATATGGATCTGGAGGGTCATCATCAGTAAATGAATCCACAACATGCACGTATGGGGCCACCACATCTTTTTTCAAATTTGCCATGACTTTAGGGTAGCGGCCAAAATCTGCGACAATGAGAATAGATGCGTTCACCTCCTCCCGAAGATATCTGAAAGCATTTGGATGATTCATGGGAATTACATGGTCTCGGCCCGCTGACCTCTGCCAATAATTGGAATCCCTCAGAAATTTAAGTACATCAACCTGAAAAAAGAATCACCCATTCTCAGACTTCGTAGGGATACAAGTTGAAGAAACAGGGGCAGAGGGAGTGGCACATGATTCATTATCATGGTAATGTGGCCAAAGTGGTGCTGAGAACATTCAAAAAGACAATAACCTGCATTTAATAAATCGTTAATAAAAGGAGATCCTGAAGTGGATCAAAAGTTTTGGATTGTATAACAAAAAGACAGAGAAAGTAGTTAAAACATAAAATAAGCAGCAGAAAGCAACTCGATGACCCATAGTCATGAAACAAACAAGTTTTTTCTCAAATAATTACACTTTGAAAGGTAGCCATCTAATCCAGCAGAAAGGCTCATTGCAAAGGGCTGGATTAGGCAATTAGAAATCTGATAACAAGCATCAAACAGTTCCAAAAAAAAAACACACCTCTTTGCTTTGAGTTGATACATCAAAGCACTAATTCAAACTGACCATTGCGTTTCTGTGATGGTCCACGAATAGGAGCACATCATGTAACTGATTAGTTTAAACAAGGCTAACTGCGAGATGATATGACCCCTTCATTAACAATTCTCCTACTAGTTATAGACAACAAGCGGCCATTAATCAGGCAAAATGTATAAAGGACAGGAGTTTAGTGTAAAATCAAGTCCTTATTCCTACTAGTAAGCCCCCCTAAAAGATCTCTCGGTGCCAGCGATAAATGCCTAGAATTCCTTTTTTAGCATGCCGCATTATTGTACTCCTTTCGTTCTAATTTTTGTGAATTTCATTGTAGGGCTGAATATGAAAATAAGATGGTTCTACTAAGTCCGAAAGAGACTTATAGAGCAAGTGTAGAAGAAGGGTGTTCAGAGCGTGCTTAAACAAAGTAAAGAAGGCATAGCTTAGCTTTCTCATCGCAACCCAGTTTCCAAGACTCCAATCAGATGTCTTCTTTGGACTTTAACAATTTCAAACTGCATAAGTTTCATCATCAGGAGTCAAGACCCAGTCCACACAAAATACCTCACCTAAATCCAATTTCGTCACCTGCCTAACGTCTAATAAGCAGCAGAAGCCTCAAATCCTAGATGTACTCTAAGCCCAATTCATAACAGTTAGACCATGAATTTAGCAGACAAAATTGATGTACTTTGTCAGATACCAGTACAAAATTTGGATAAATAACTATCTAAATTTGGATTTGTATTCATGCCCAGGGAAGATTAAAACAAAACAGATTCACTTTACAGCAACCTAAACAATATATACTATATAGCTCCCTGGACGGCTCTCGGTTCTTGAGCAATAGAGAACAAAATTTATTTCTAAAAAGCAGAACTTTTGTGTGCTATTAACACAATAGATACTCCGATTCAAAGTTCAAACCCTTTGCACCACAAAATTCTATCAACCAAAAAGGCAAGTGAGTGATTAGACCATCGCCAGCCCTTACCCTTTTTTGATCAATATCTTGGTAATCCTAAGATTCCTAAAAATTCACTTGAATCCTTGACTTCAACCTATATAAGATTGAGTTTCGCTTAATTTTTACTTCGGAAAAGGGAGACTTGGATTTTTTTCCTTCTCGAACGAATTTACCACTATGTCATTAGTGAAGTTTTTAGTGACATTTATGCTTAGGTTTAAGTTTGCTCGTTATAGTATTCTTACCTTCATATCAAAGGAACCTTTTACTTAAATCTGAGTAACTTAGACTAAAAGGCTAAAAGCATTATAATGGCTGGAGATTCTCTAAGGCAACAAAACAATAAGTAGTTCCTAAGTCACATAATACGTACAACTGCAAACGAACCGAGCTGCTCGAGGCTCGAATAGTTTGGGCTTGGCTCGAATCGTTTAGTAATCAAGCCGAGCTCAAGCTTTGGCCCCGTTTAGTAAACAAGGCGAGCTTTAACACTCCAAAGCTCGGCTCAAAAAAGTAGGTTCGGCTGGTTTAGTAAATGAATCAAGCTCGGCTCGTTAAGGGCTTGGCTCAACCAAGTTCGAGCTCAAGTTTTTGGCTCGTTTATTAAACGATCCGAGCTCAAACACAACAAAGCTCAACTCAGCTCGTTTGCCGTCCCAAATTAATACGCGTGCGCATGCGTTAACGCGAGCGTGATATGGTCTTCTAAAAATATCCGAGATTACTAAAATTCGAGGACTGAGACCGCGAGCACTAAGCAAGGATTGGGAAAGGGAGCGGAGGGCCCGAATGGATTACGCCACTAACCTTAACTAGTTCAAAATTCAAATCACACAAGTGTATACCTGCAATTGGCGATCGATTTCGGTAGCCGGATCGGTCATGTTATGCCCGTGGGTATTAAAACTCAACGACGAGAAAAACGGCACGAAGAACACGTCGGCCGAGTCCGGATCCAAAACCCTTATCGCCTCGCGGGTCGGGTCCTCCCCCTCGCACAGCAGCGACGCCGTCATCCAGTACTCGGCGCTGTGCTGCTTCCTCAGACCGGACCTCCCCGGCCACGCCGGAAGAGTCCGCGCCGTCACCGGAGTCTCGTCGGAGCTCCGGCGATCCAGCATGCCCACGTTGAACCGCCTGGGGAGGTCGTACATGTAGACGCGGAGGGGGGATTCGGTGCGGCGGCAGGGCGCACTGGCGGTGATGTTGAGGAGGGGGTAGAAGTGGGAGCGGACGTCGAGGGTGCCGATGAAGACGGCGTAGGTGAGGGTGAGGATGAGGACGGCGATGAGAGAGAGGACTGTTTTTCCGAGCAGTTTCATTGCTCTCTCTCTCTAGGGTTTTTTTTTTACTCTCTCTCCTGTAGTCCTGTGCGTGGGTGTATGGACATGTCTGTATTGTCTAAACTGTCTTTGAAGTCTTTCTTGTTCGATTGTGGTGAATGGAAGGGTAGGGGAGGGGAGGGGACAACCGGACGAGTAAAGGAATTGTTCATGAATGCGTAAGTGACAGAAGATTGGATGATAAGGAACCGATTTTGTGCCGTTGGATTTTTATACTTTTTCGGTCAATCAAAGAAGAACCCAGTCTACCCACGCACAGATTTTTTTGTGGGGCCCGTCACGGGTCCCATACAAATTATTTGAGCCGTTCATTTAATGTAAAATATTTTTTCAAGGGTTCTTATGAAAAATCAACTCAATCTGATACCTATAAGTTATCGACCCAATCATCTAACTTTTCATTGAGATTTCAAGAAAATGAAAAATTAAATAATTTGATCGAGCATCTATAAGTATCTTGTTAAGCTGATTTTTCACGAAAACCCTTGAAAAAGTGTTATACATTCGATGAACGACTTAAATTATTTGTGTGAGACCGTGGTTGGCCTCATAAAAAAATATGTGCACAATCTATGCATGTAATGTCTATATAGACAGACTTTCTGATCAAAGAATGATCTCGGGGTGCTGAAGCCTGTGGAGCAACTCCGCTCTAAACCGTCTAGAGCGACCGATCCGAACGTTCATCTCGACAATTGACGGTTTGAATCTTAATCGAGCGATGAATGATTTAGATTTGCATGCATTTAAATTCAATCCGAACTATCGATTGCCGAGTAAGCAGAGGGTGCTCTACATTTTCTCATTGACTTTCGCATTCATTATCTATAATCCAATCTTGTGTCACTATCGCAATCATTTTCTAGCAACGGACGGTGTAGAGCGGGAGGCCCTCTACAACACCCCCATTCCCCAAACTTAATAACCAAGACAAGAGATGTCACCATCCAAATATTGTTACTACCCCACCGAACCAAATTGCGAAATAAATAAATTCTCGAGTTTTTTCTATCACTGTAATATAAGTAATTAGGTCAGTCTCTATGTGCACTTTAATTAAATTTTTTTTAAAGACAATATCAACCTTTAATAACAGGGTCCTAATTAAAGTCAGAGTGAAACTTCATATGAACCGATTACAAAAGAGTTGATTACGATTAAGAGGTTTCAACGTGAGACTTTTTGAAACTGCAAATTTCCAAGGTCTTGACCACCGGACAAATTCATTGGGATCAATATATATGTATTGTGAGTTTAATTTTAAGTTGTATCTCTAATCGAATCAATTGTGATGTAAGTTTGTAACTATTTTTCTTTCTTTAACAATTTAAAAATGAACCTGGACATGGGTTTGTTCAGGTACCTCCCCAGAGCGTAAAGATAGAGAGAGGGGTTCGGTTTGGTGTTTTTTAAAAAAAATAAAGAAACAATATTTTTGGTGGGATAGTTTTAATATAAAGAGTCTGATGTAGTAGACATTTCGAAAGTGAATAGCTAAAATAATAATGTGACTTTTTAAGATATAAATTGGTCCAAAATGCAGAGAGACTGATGCAAATGCTACAATGAAGGCTTTGAGCTAACCCCATGTTCTCTTCGTATATATAGATAATGGATGTGTATTGTGTAGAGGCGA
>CM033797.1:3915818-3965818 GCA_019656835.1 Rhododendron ovatum
AGTGTACTGTTGAGTTGAGAGTGTGGTGAGGCAGTGAGAGAAGTAGAGAACCTAGACTCATGAGAGAGGTCTCGTAAGAAGTGTTTGAGTGGAGATATGACATTTACTCTCGCTCCGCTCCAGCTCAATCCTCGCTCGAGGCTTTTGCTCATTATACTTGCTCTCGCAAATTTTAATACTGTAGTTTGTTATGTTTTCGAGAGGCGCTTACATGCTCTCACTCATGCTTACATATAAGTGACTTTGCATGTACTATGTATGCATTTTATATCTTTTACTTTTGTACAGGGAATTGAACACCCCTTGTGGTGTTAACCTCAATTTTGAGGTTGACTCACACTGGTTTTTTCCAAACTACTCCTTCAATTATCTAAAGAAACTGCCAAGAAGGAAGGAAAAAAAACTTCTAACCGCAAATTTCTTTCTCCCCTTTTTTTCTACTTTTACATCACATATACAAGATTTTTCTCTTTTTTTCATCTTTTGCAAGGGTTTGCACATGCACACACCAAAGGGCATATAGGTACTATTTCACCTCATTTGATGCATGTGATCGTCAGTTTTGAGGCTCTTTCACACTTTAGTTTCCAAAATATCAAAATCGACATCCTTAATTTTACCTCACTTTTTTACGCAAAATGCACACGCACCTGTAATTGGCGATCAATCTCAGTAGCCGGATTGGTCATGTCACGCCCATACTTATTAAAACTCAACGACGAAAAAAACGGCACAAAGAACACGTCGGCCAAATTTGGGTCCAAAACCCTAATTGCCTCTCGGGTCAGGTCCTCCCCTTCACTCAACAACGAGGCCATCATCCAGTACTCCACACTGTGCTGCTTCCCTAGCCCTAAATTCCTCGGCCACGTAGGCAGATCCCGCCACGTCATTGGAGTCTCATTGGATCTCCGGAGACTTAACATTCCGACGTTAAACCGGCGGGGGAGGTCGTACATGTAGACCTTGAGCGGAGAATCGGTGCGACAGGATTCAGAAGTGACGTTTAAGAGTGGGAAGAAATGCGACCTAAGGTCGACTGTTTCAATGAAGATGGAGTAGGTGAGGGTGAGGATCACGATGGATAGGAGGGAGAACATTGTTTTTCCAAGTACTTTCATTTTTCTCTCTCTCTTCTCTGGACATTCTTTGCTTCTCTCCCTACATTGATACACATACATTAGTGCCATGTACCTGTTTTATTTTCCCCTGCAAAAGAGAAGATTCGGAGACAAGAATCCAAAAAGATTGGCCTAATGGTTAGTTAAGGATTTACTCTCGCACAAGGTCTCAGGTAATTCTTGAGACTATCTCATTTGACACATAAATATGAGAAAAATGCGCGTGGGCGCAAACTGGCCCGACACACTTTTCATTATCCAAAAAACCAAAAAGGAGTAGGAGACAAGAAAGGAATTGTGAGATAATAATGAATGAAATGGGTGAAAGAAGATTGAATGATAAGGAAAGGATTACGTGCCGTTGGATTTATATACTTTTTAGTCAAATCAAGAGGTTGGGAGCTGCCTCACGCAAATATATTCCTAAAGCCATTAACCAAATTGTCACCATCATTTTATCTTTTTGGATCGTTAAATTGTCACATTCCAAATAACGAAATTATACCAACAAGCCAAAATTGAAAATTTGATAAAGATTCTCGTGTTACTATTAATATTTATGATTCTTTTTTTTTCGTTTTCTTAATAATGTAAGTTCCTTAGCTCTTCGTTCCGATTCGTGAGTTTTTTTTAAAAATACAATTAAGCTTAAAAATTCGTCGGTGATCTGATTAAAAATGCACCAATGGGTAAAAAAGCATGCTTAAATTTGTGGTCAATTCTCTTGTTACATTATGTACGTAAGATTATCCAAATCTTCCATGTGTTTGGCATGCTTGGTTTTTTCAAAATATGTGACATCATCGAAAACATTACTATATAGTTTAAAATTTATGTAGGTGTAACTAACATGACTTGACCATGGGGGCGGAGGCACATGGGTAAAAGGGAGAGCGGCCAATTCCATTGGCTGCCAAATTTTCCTTGGAATAGGTATAATTTTTACCCCATTTTTATTAATTTGACCCCAAATTTTCATAGGAATATATATAATTTAGCTATTTTGACCCTACAAAAAAACTCTAAATTGCCTCGACCTATTTTAAGTGCATAGAAATCTCAAGCATTCTCTTCTATTCGAGAGTTGATAATACTAGAAATGAGACTATCATGTATTATTTTTCAAATATAACTAGTCTTTTGGGGCCAATTATGAGGCAAAAATGAATTATTAGTGCATATCGATCTTATAATTAACCTTTTAATTTAGCTATTTTGTGGACTTGTGCGTAAAAAAAAATTGCATATGAATCTAATTTTTGACCCCACTAGCCAAAATTCCTAGCTCCGCCCTTGTTTGACCCCGAGGGGTTGGCCTGGTGGTTTTGATTTGGAATTTAGGTTGTGTTCATTTTGGGTTTTGTGGAAATTTTTTGGAGTAATTAGTGGAGAGAGATAGATAGAAAAATGAAAGTAAAAATCGAAGAGAAATTTATTGAGAACCATGTGCAGAGAGAAACGTTTAGATCTAAATACCCAAATCAAATATAATCTAAGGTTTCAGGTTTGATTCTCCTTGCCAGCAACTCTTGGAGCCACATCACCCCCACGCATAAGCGTTTGAAACGGCTGTGCATGGGAAGGACTGTAAGGATTAATTCGTGGTGCGCGCAAGTTGGCCCGGGACATCATGCATTCCCAAAAAAAAACATGACTTGGTCTTGTATGATACGTTATTGCAACAGACTAATATTCCGCGACACAGTGGAGTATTGTGCATTAACATACAATTTTTGTATGAGCGTTGACAAAACAATTAAATACAGGAAGACAAATAAAACACTATGTTTTTATCTTCTCTCAAATTTGTCTTATTGACCTTTCAAAAGTATATAAAGGTTGCCAAAAAAAATTAGTCTTAATTTGTACATTAATCTAGATTAATTTTAGGGGTGAAAAACGAGGCAAACGAGCTGATCTCAAACGCGCTTTAATCAAGCTAAACACGAGCCGATCTTGAAGAAATTGCATTTTTCATACTCCATATCATAAACCGAATGAGCCGAATAGTAGCTTACTCGAGCTAGCTTGGTTTGAAATCTTAACGAGCTTTCATATAATGTGCAAGCTTAATTTGTTTGTGTAACAAATCAATCTTGAGTAAGCTTTTAACGACTGAAACACGAGCTCAAACTCGAACAGCTTTGTTCATTTGACAGATGATGATAACCCAGTTCAATTTTTTATGACAAAATGAGAACATCCTTTATATAAAAACAGTATAAAATACATGAGAGTTCAACAAAAATTTCATCATTAAGATAACATACCAAAAGCAAATAAGGATAAACGTTACTTTCCCATCACCCACCAAGCAAGAGCCTCCACCAACAACTCTTGACAAAACATTAGCAACCACCTTCAAAAAGTCTCGAACTAAAAGGAAATGAGGAATCAACAAGAACTCCTATACATGTCGAAAGTAGATGAAGGGTCCACTTCGAATGAAGCCACTATGACTTGCAGAGAGGAAGGAAGATGACACAATCACATCGAAATAATAAAATATAGGAATCACTAACCGCAATCAAGATAACGTCGCTAAGAGACTTAAAAATATATGGTTTATTGCAACTGTCTTCCATTATGTGCTCCTGGTTAATTGATTTATAATCATTTTCATTGTATACCCATAGATGATCAATGCAAAATTTGACTCTCTCTCTCTCTCTCTCTCTCTCTCTCTCTCTCTCTCTCTCTCTCTCTCTCTCTCTCTCTCTCTCTCTCTCTCTCTCTCTCTCTCTCTCTCCCTCCCTCTCTCTCTCTCTCTCTCGGGGGGTAAGTACAAATAAAATAAGAATCATTAACCGCAATCCAGATAAAGTCGTTGAGGGGCTTGAAAAAGATACGGTTTCATTATCCATCTAACTCTTGCTTTTTCGGATTCATTAGTTGAACCCATTCACTTCGTATAAGCTTATATCCGGAATCTCAATCATCTAAAAAATCACATTTTTCGGATACACATATATAGAGTAATTATGAAACACATCTACCTTGGGCAAAAAAAACAGAATGATTCACTCGACCAAAACCAATTTATTTCAAGAAAAACCGTGTTAGGATTAACTCAATCTGTGGCGTAATTGTAGTTCTCGACGAGCTCCACAAGGTCAACGGGCTTTTTTTTATCATCAAAATGGATCCCGGATGTACCCAAACACTAAAAAAATTGAACTGGCCCAGTTAAATCTCCAAGATATTTGAATCGAGCCTACAACAAAATCTCCCGAAATGGAGAAAGGAACCCCTCCCTTTCTTTATTGGGCTCAAGAAAACAAGTGACAAGGCCGGAAGGTAGGTTCATTCGGTTTTCGAAGCCCGTGGGTCGAAAAAACAACTCATGGGCCGTAAAAAGCCCAGCCCATCGAACGAGCTCTCAAAAAATTAGGGTTTAATCCTTGCTACATTTATAAAACCAAGTACTGCTTGAACCCTCAGCGTAGTACTCCGGGCTCGTATTGGCGCAGAAGCAGCTACCATGGTAATCTCTTTCTCTGTAGATTCCGTTTTGTTCTTCTTCTGATTTCGAGCTGTAATGCATTTTTCTAAGCGCTTCCATTTTACTTCGTTTTTCTTTCAGGTGAAATACTCAAAAGAGCCTGATAACCCCACAAAATGTTAGTGCTTCATTTTTTTATTTTATTTTTTATATCAACGATCTGTTATCTGTTCTTTTCCCTTACATTTGATCTGCAGCTGGTTTTGTATTTCGATTGTGGAGTTGGTTTTGATCTTGTGCTATTTTATCACTGTTTTCTGTGCGTGTTAAAGGATGAATATGAACGTAGTTTTTAATTTAGATGGAGCGTAGTATGTTGAACTCTAAATAGGGCTAATTATAGAACCGAGTAAGCTTGGTTTGGAATCTTCACTGGGTTTAAAGATATGTTAAAACTAGGCTTGTTTGTCTGTTGAGCCGATCTTAAATGAGCTTTAATTGAGTCCATCACGAACTGATCTTGATTAATTTGAATTTTTCACGCGTCATAAGCTGAACGAGTTGAGTGGTAGCTTGAGTTTTAGTTTGAAAGGTTCTCGAACGAGCTCGGGAGGAATTGTCATCAGGAGTTCACACTCAATTAGCTTGGTTTGGTTATCGATGTAACTCTAAAATCTAAATGAACTTGGAATAAGTATCCATCTGCTTGAGCTAGCTTGCAAGTTCTATTTGACTACTGTTGGATGTCACTCGGCTGGATGCTTCAATTAGTTGTCATTTTGGGAACAAATATGGGTACACAATCTAAGTCAGTGATATATTGCCCCATGTGGTCATATATAGCAGCCCGCTTTACTTTCTGTCTTTGCACGTCATCTTGATGTTTCCAAAACAATACATACGTAGTTTTTGTATCCTTGTTCACGTTTTGTTCTTATTGCGTCTTGTGTTGCCTTTTTTTTACAGCCTGCAAAGCCCGGGGTTCAGATCTCAGGGTTCATTTTAAGGTATACTGCTCTTAATGTTGTTGCCCTTCAGTTTTCCTGTATTTATGTGAATGTATATGATTTGTTTTTAATCCTTATGCATTAGATGTTGATGGAGAAAATAGATATGTATATTTACTTCTAGTGGACAATGATCTATGGTGCTCTAGATTATTCTGTTAGCGCAGCCTTATGATTGTAATGAATAGCTAAAGTGCTTTGGATGTTGTTTCTGCTTTGTCTTAGATTTGGATAACCTGATGAAAAAAGCAGGGGCCTGTTGCCTTTTTGTGAACAGGTCTCTCGTAAACTTCAGGGAAATCAATTTTACATTGTTCTTGGGTGAACCTCTTGACAATAAAGGACAGAAGGTTCAGTAAACGATGTTACATTATTAACCTTTTATAATAGAAGTATGATTTGAAATGATTTTAACCGCTCTCTAAACTGGGAATAGCGTTAGCTGATGTTAGAGGTTTAAATATACGTGCTATCCTCTTTTCCCCGTTAAAATGATTAATGAATTTAATTCGTTGTAAGAGGAAGTAGACAAAATGTCAACACAAGCATCTGTCCTCCAGGATAAAATCAAACACTATATGACATGTTCTTGTCGTTGATGTACTAGATGATGATAGAGAAAGTAATTATGTATGTTATTCCTAGTGAATGATCTATGGTGCCCAGGATTGTTCTGGTAGCACAGCCTTATGTTTTGAATAGCTAAAAAGTGCGTTGAATTTTGATTTTGTTTCATCCTATAATGGATAACCTGATGAAAAAAGCAGGGTTCTGTTGCCTTTTTGTGAACTGGTCTCTCGTAAACTTCAGGGAAATCAATTTAAATTGTTATTGGGTGAACCTCTCGATAGGAAATGACAGAAGGTTCAGTAAACGATGTTACATGATAAAATTATGATTTGAAATGATATTAACATCTCTCTAAACTGGTTAAATAGCGTTAGCTGGTGTTGGAGAGTTAAATATACGTGCTATCTTGTTTTTACCTGTTAAAATGGCTGTTGAATTTTTCTTTGCAGAAGATAGTTGAGAATATATTAAGACACAGTTATCAGTCGGAAACAAAGCAAGCTTATTGTATTTGTGTGTGATGTGGATATCTGCTAGGCATTTGGCATTGGCTAATTGTAGCTAAAGTGCTTTGAATGTTGATTTTGTTTTGTCTTAGAATCGAAAAACCTGATGAAAAAAGCAGGGGCCTGTTGCCTTCTTGTGAACTGGTCTCTCGTAAACTACAGGGAAATCAATTTAAATTGTTATTGGGTGAACCTCTCAATAGGAAATGACAGAAGGTTCAGTAAACGATGTTACATTATAAATTTATGATATGAAATGATTTTAACGTCTCTCTAAACTGGTAAAATAGCGTTAGCTGGTGTTGGAGAGTTAAATATACGTGCTATCTTGTTTTTTACCTGTTAAAATGGCTGTTGAATTTCTCTTTGGAGAAGATAGTGGAGAATATATTAAGACACAGTTATCTATCAGAAACAAAGCAAGCTTATTGTATTTGTGTGTGATGCGGATATCTGCTAGGCATTTGGCATTGGCTAATTGTAGCTAAAGTGCTTTGAATGTTGATTTTGTTTTGTCTTAGAATAGAAAAACCTGATGAAAAAAGCAGGGGCCTGTTGCCTTCTTGTGAACTGGTCTCTCGTAAACTTCAGGGAAATCAATTTACAATGTTATTGGGTGAACCTCTCGATAGCAAATGACAGAAGGTTCAGTAAATGATGTTACATGATAAAAGTATATTATTTTCAATCCGTGATAAAACTATAATTTGAAATGATTTTAACCTCTCTAACCTAGTAAAATAGCTTTAGCTGGTGTTGGAGAGTTACATATACGCGCTTTCCTTTTTTTTTCCCTGTTAAAATGGCTGTTGAATTTTTTTTTCTTTGTAGAAGTAGATAAAATGTTAAAACAAGCTCTACTTCCATTAGAAAGCGCAACTTTACATGTTTAGAAAACGCAATTACTCTGATCAAAAAACAAAGAAAGCTGCAATTACTGGTCAATCTTGATCATGGTTCTTGTTCATTTGGGACTTCGTCATAGTCATTTTGTCTTGGAGATCACCTCAACATATTTCTTTTCTTGCCAAAAATGATTTAGCTGTCATGATATTCAGCCCTACTTCCATTGCAAGTTTCTAAAATTCACCACTTTTTATTGTCTGAATAGAACACAAGGGAGACAGCGCATGCCATTAGGAAGCTGCCTTTGATCAAGGCTAAGAGGTACTTAGAGGACGTTTTGGCTCACAAGCAGGCCATACCATTCACACGTTTTTGTCGGGGCGTAGGACGAACCGCTCAGGCAAAGAACAGGCATTCAAATGGACAAGGACGTTGGCCTGCAAAATCTGCAAAATTCATTCTTGACTTGCTTAAAAATGCTGAGAGTAATGCCGAGGTACTACCCCCCCTTTTGGTACTCATTGCCATATACCTCTCCCTCGGTTGCTTCATTTTGATTCATTTGGTCCAGGTGAAAGGTCTCGATGTGGAAACCCTTTTCATATCTCACATTCAAGTTAATCAGGCACAGAAGCAGAGACGCCGCACTTACCGTGCTCATGGAAGAATCAACCGTATGTTTGATTTTATTTTATTTTTTCTGTTTCTTTCATATAATTATCTGCAATAAATTCCTTTTCTGTGTGTTTTCTGATCTCTTTTGTGCTGTTGATACTACTTTTCTAGCTTAATACTAACCAGAATATGTTACTTATATTGGCAGCCTACATGTCATCACCATGCCATATCGAGTTGACCTTGTCCGAGAAGGAAGAGCCCGTTAAAAAGGAGGTATGCCGATATATTGTTTTCAGCAATCTAGAAATGCAAACCCTAAGGCTTATATTGGCAGCCTAAATTATGCATCGTCATTTGTTTTAATTTCGCTTACACTTTTTGCAGCCTGAATCTCAGTTGGCAACTGGCAAATCCAGAAAGTCTCATACTCTTCGAAGCGGTGCATCATCTTAAACGGCTTTGACAAGATTAGCAGTTGAAGTTTTTCCGAGTCTTTTCACATCTCGTCTATCAGTTCTTTGGAAGACATTTGTTCCTTTTTTTTGAGTTGATCTTCTACTTTTTTGAGCGTCTGGATCCCTTGTTTTGTTACCTGAAAAGTGATTTTTGTTGTAGACTTTTGGAGGAAAAAGAGTACAGTTATTTTGCGAGCAATGCTCTTTGACAATGCTGTATGTTTTTGTTGTTTCAATGGAGAACGAGTATTGAAAATGAAAGGTTGTGCTGTGTTCCAAGACAAAGGGGCTGCTTGTGTTATCGTTTGTCATGTGGTGCAAGAATGGGAGGAGGCGGGCTAGCTGCTGTCCCTTTAAGGGGCAGCAGCCTGCTGTCCCGGCTGAGCAGGACCCGCTCTGGTCTTGTTCCAATGATTGGAATCGTTCGCTTCATAGAGATCGTCGAGTAGAACAAGTGTACCAAAAATCAGCTTGATCAAAAATCATTAAGTCTAATCGGAACATTTTTATCTTGAAAAGAATGAATCCAAAACATTGGATTAAATCCATTGGAACCAATTATTAGCAAGTTATATGTGTTCCGATCAGATACTTAATAATATTTGATTGAGCTGGTTTTTGATACACTTGTTCTATTCGATGAGCTCTACGAAGTGAACGTTTTCGATAATCAGAATGAGACTGGAGCAAGCCCCACTTGGTTGGGACAACAAGCTGCGGCCCCTTAAAGGGACAGCAGCTCCCCTGCCTCCGCAAGAATGTTTCCCACTAGAAATGGGAGACCCATTGTTGAGCATGGACGGTCCAAATGAGTCAATACTCATGCTATCCCCTAACGGTTTGTTTGGATGCCGGATTTGTGAAGCGCCCGAATTACATCTCTAGCTTCTCCTCATCTCCGGTGTTTAGGAGGGCAAAAGCACACCCGGATTTGCTTCCTGGATTTGGCGAGATGGGATTACAAATTGCCCTTTAGGTGGATTAGCCAACGACGGGTGAAGAGGGGTGGTGGTTGACCCTTCTACCCTTGAAATCTCTCTTTCACAAATACCAAATCAGACCACCCAAAAAATTCTCCAAGTCCAATTGCAGAAAATTTTCATCTTGAAAACCCTAAAAAAATGGAAACCTTACCTAATCAGAAAATTTTGAACTCCATTCGCTGGATTGTGAGACAATTGAATTCGCCAGAGACATTAACATTAACAACTGTAGCAGTTGCCGTCGATGAAGAAAGAAACAGCTGGACGTTGGCTGGAGAAGATGCGTTGTAACCCAAGAGGGTCAAAACGACTGGACGCTGTGAGATGTGTTGTAGCCGAAATGATTGGTTGAGAGAGAGAGAGACAGGTGGACGCAGAGATGGAGAGGAAGATGAACTGGTGGTCGTTATTTACAAGAGATGAGAGAAAATTATATGGTGTGACACATGTTCAATACACACCTTCCCAAACTTGGATCCAAAAATATAGAAAAAAACATTCTCAAACTGTGGGCAATTAAAGTATGAGGGTAATTAAGTCTTTTGATAACTTATTCCATCATATCCACCTTCCATATCATCCTTCTCAAATAATTAAATACCTCATTATAAATCCATCATTCTTAAGCGGTGGGACCACATGTTAAGAAACTTTCGGTATAGCAGGGATACTAAATCCCATGGTATCTCTTGCGGTCCGTTTCTCATTTTTCAACTATTTTTCATTCACATTTGGATGATCGGCTCCGTTCATTTTGTATAGTTCTGTGAGAACCATAATCATACCCAAAAATTGTGTTTATCGGACTTTATTTGATACATAATCGGCACACGTGAAAATTAAAGAAAATCAAAACTAAGTCCAAAAACACACTGAATCAAAACCCAATTTTAGTTTTTTTGCGATTTTCACTTGTGTCGATCATGTGTCAAATAAAGTCCGATGAACACAATTTTTTGAAAGATTAAAGTCTTTGCCGAATTTTACAAAATGAACGGAGCCGATCATCCAAATGTGATCGAAAAATGGCGGAAAAATGAGAAACAGACCGGAAGGGATACCATAAGGCTTGGTATCCCTGTTATACCTAAAAGTTTCTCCACCCATCATTACATATACATCCTCAAATTCACCTTCACTTTATATCCACTCAAAACGAATCCTCCATCCAAACGGACCGTAAGAGACAGCAGGGTCCCCTGGCTTGATCAACTTCACACCCAATGATTTGAGTTGGCCGTTTTGTACGCCTTGATGCGTGAGCTGCTTAAGTGTATTGCATTTATTTTTAAAATAAGGTTGTTTTTTTATGAACTTAACTTAAATCTGAAAATTTTATTTTTATTTAAATTTTTTTTATTAATTCGTCTCAACGAGAGGAATTAAAAAATTTTACTTTTCCCTTTGTATTTTGAGAAATAACCATTTTTTAGCGCAAAAAGTGACCCTTTTTTTTTTGCTAGAAAATGGTTATTTCTTTAAATACTTGCGTAAAAAAAAAATTTACTTTTCCGATTTCTCTTGTCGTAACCCACAAAAATTTGGCTCAAAACTAATAAATACAAAAAAAAATTCAAATAAGGACAAAATTCTCAAATTTAAGTTAAGTTCATAAGAACGCAGCCTAATACACTGTTAGACTTTAATTGTCAATTAGAGTGATGCTACAGGTACCGAAATTGTAGGGACGGCCGCGCCGGGCTGTCTCCGGCCACCGGACGGCCGATTCGAGCCATCCAAAAATTCTAAAAAAAAAAAAACAAGGGGGCCAACGCGGGAATTAACGGCATTCGAGGTGTGTAAGGTGTTTGATCCGAGCACCCTTTTTTCGTGTATATATGTATATTCGCGGGAATATACATATATACACAAAAAAAGGGTGCTCGGATCAAACACCTTACACACCTCGGATGCCGTTGATTCCCACGGTAGCCCCCTCGTTTTTTTTTTTTTAGAATTTTTGGACGGCTCGGATCGGCCGTTCGGTGACCGGAGACGGCCCGGCGCGGCCGTCCCTACGATATCGGTACCGACCCCGTCGGTACCAATATCATTGCTTTCTAATCGAAAAAGCTAGGGACGCCAAGGAGAAACCGATGATGCACCGACCATTTAACGGGGCTGACTCCGGATTTCACATGGATGATCCGAGCTGTTCTTATAAAAAAAAATTTTTAAAACCGAGTGAACTTGAGAAAAAATCAGCTCAATTCGATATGTGTAGACACTCGATTGAGTAAATTTTTCACAAGTCCACTCAATTTTTAATTTTAAAATTATTGAACAACTCGAATTATCTGCACGGAATTAAAGTGAGCCCCGCTTGACAACAGGTGTCCGTTGCCCGTAGCAGCTCTCGTGCGTAATACTAGTACTGTATCATTTTCTCTCCATTTTCTCCTCTTCTCTCTAAACCAAGAACCAAACAGGGGTGGATCCGAGCCCCTTTTCTTTCTCCTCTTTCACAAATCGGACATCGTCTTCTATCCGGTGAACCAGGCAAGTCTTCTCCTCTTTCTCCTCTCTCTCGCTCTCTCTCTAGCATGTGATGCGCCGATCGACGGATCGAAGTTGAATTTTAGGGCGGCTTCGATATTTCAATTCTCGTCGCTCTTTCCATTCTTAGAAACTCAATTCAATTTCTCGTATATAGTGATATAAATCTTTTTGATAATTGATAGCCTCTCTCTCTCTCTAGATGGATTGGCAAGGGCAGAAACTAGCGGAGCAGTGGATGCAGATCCTGCTGCTGGCTTTCGCTGCGGCGGCGTTCGCAACGGGCTACGCCTTGGGCTCGTTTGAGACAATGTTGCTAACATACGTCTCGGGGGTAATCATCACTACTCTAATCACCGTTCCCAACTGGCCTTTCTTCAATCGCCGCCCTCTCAAGTGGCTGGATCCAATCGAAGCCGAAAAACACCCGAAGCCGCAGCAGATAGCTACTAAGTAGTTTGGTTAACGGGATGCATTAGGTATCTGTGTCTTTGCTACTTCTTTTTTTGGACTTGTGGATTTTGCTTAGATTTACAAGTTTATGCAATGACTGAGGATTAAAATATTCCCTTTTACTTGGCTCGAACAAGCTTGTCAAATCGTGAATAGAAACAACCTGATTATACACAGACTTAGGGCTGGAAACGAGTCGAGTTTTGTTGTGTTCGAGCTCAACTTGTTTAATAAACGAGCCAAAAACTCGAGCTTGAGCTTGGCTCGGGTATAAATGAGTCGAGCCCTTAATGAGCCGAGCCTGATTCATTTACTAAACAAGCCGAGCTTTGGAGTGTTAAGCTTGGCTCGTTTACTAATTGAGCACAAATCTCGAGCTCAAGCTTGGCTCAATTACGAAATGAGTCGAGCGCTGAGCAGCTCGGTTCGTTTGCAGCTCCATAAACAATGAACCGAATCGAGTTGCGAATTGTAAGAGATTCAATCATAATAGGAAAAGAAATCTATATGCTCATGGATATTAAAGTCTAAAGATTCATTGTAAAATTGGAACTTGGAAGCTTAGCCTTAATAAAAGAAAAGGCATGCTTTTTGAAAAATGATTACGTAGCCTGGGAGGTAAGTAACTTGCAATATGGCAACATATGAGGGCGGGTTCGAAGCTATAAGCCCTATGGCTACATTTCTCGAATTCAAGAGTTGTTATCTTTGCATGAATCGTACAGCTCATTATTAAGCCCAATTGTTATATTCATCGAATGCAAGAGTTGTTATATTTGCGTGAATCGTATAGCTCATCATCAATTCCGTCTGAACCTTGATTCTCACCTATAGATTAATATTGTTTTCACATGAATTGCAAATCGTCCGATTATGACAACCATGGGCTAGAATGATATCTTTTATTATCCTATGGTTTCTTGTTTATATTGTTCTTCACTTGTTGTTTGGAGAGTCCTCCTTGGACCTTAGTACTTTTGTATGCTGTATAGAAGGAACGAGAAACAAGTGAAGCAATTAATTAGTTGCATATTTTGCAATTATTCTCACCAAAATGCTAATACCCTACTCGATTGTGTTTTGTTATAAACACTTCAAAACATGGCGTATATTTATTCCAAGACAGTGAATTTGGCGGTCCAAAGTGAACCGCAAAGGTTTCTCCTCTTTATTTCCCTCAAGGTTCGCTTAGAAGGAAAAAAATCAAAGAAACTAAACTAAAAAACTAGAGGGCATGGAGCTTTTGCAACAGGCACAATTTTTAACATAGGTTATTCCTAAACTTGCATTTTTAGATAAAGAGTTCTGAAAATAATGCTGTGTTTGATTGTATGTGTATCGCTTCAAAGATGTACATTGTATTAATGCAATACATTTCTACCTGCCCCTGTTGTCCCCCAAATTTGGATATGTGGCGTATCGCCTTCCCCTTCCCGCTCCCATTCCTTCTATCTGGACAATCTGCACATGGAAAGTGCATTGGTGTTGTGACTGTGGAAATGAATGCAGTCGCACGAAGAATCTCAGTGTTGTTGAGGTCGCATTGGATTTTGCATTCTGATTGATTGTGGTTGTTTCAAAATCAAATTGAATTGGTTTTTTTGTTGTCCCATTTTATCAGGTTGACTTAACGTTTTTTTCCCCTTTGTCAGACTTCTCATTTACATCAATTGCTAGAAAGTGAATTTCTACTTCAGTTTATGAATGAGTTGAGTTTGTTGCTTAAAGTGTCTACCAGTGTATCCATATGGCTAGTGCAGTATCTATTCGTCTTGGGTGTTTTATGGCTTTTGTTTCTAGTTGTGCGTATCTAGATTCCTTTGTGGATAACATAAAATATAACATTTGTGGTTTGAACATAACGTATTTGCGACAACGTTCATTCTAATTTCTCAAGGTCGAAGCTTATTGCACACTCTTTGGGAGAGCTGCAATCGCTGTAGATTCAGTGGTCGACTGCCTAAGAGGTAGTGTTTAGAGATCGTATCGTAGTCGGAGACTATTTTCATTGTCTTGTGTCTTGCTTTTCATTTCTAATTCTTGTGGGCGTCTTTTTCATTTCTAATTCTTATGGGCGTCTTCAAAATCTTCCCCTAGAAATTTTGGTTACGTATTTTTTTCTAACAGTGTTCAATGGCCAAAATGATGTAAATATGCTCCTAGTTGATGGATTTGTTGTCCTTTTTATATTATCCTGTGAAGATTGGAATAATAGATGTGAACTTCATGTGTTAGCTTCTTAGCTGAGGTTATAGAGGAGCACAATTGATCGCTTGTTTAGAACACACACATAATAGTTGAGTATGAATTTCGCAAAAAAAAAAAAATTGGAATGGCGAATGAATTTTGCAGCGTGGGAGAGATAAGTTGAACAGTAGTGGAATTAGAATTTCAACTTGTTCAGGTAGGCCTAAACTGCTAGGACTTGTGCCCGAGGTTCTTGCCAAAGGTGAAACATAATCTATTTTGAAGGAGAATTGGTGTCATTTGACTCATTTCTATTGTCTTTTGGGTGTAGAATGTATGTCTATGCATTTACACCATGTTTTTGTATCTGAGGTAAACCACCACCTCTCAAGTCGACTGGTTCTACCATAAATGGGATTGTAGCTCAGAGGATTAGAGCGTGTGGAGCCTAACCACGGTGTCGGGCTTTGATCACTTCCTCCTAACAACCTTCCCAAAAGGGTATTGTTCCATACCTCCTTCGATTGATCAATGTGTTCCTGTGAGATCAACCGGGATCCCAAGTTCGGGAGACAAAAGCTAGGGGAGAGAGTGGGATTAGTATTCCACGAATCACCACCGGAGGTGGTTGCCAAGATGGCAAGTGACATGAGGGTGAAACACCCCCCACCCCAACACAAGGTCGCAAGTTTGAATTTTGCACGAGGAAAGTAGTCTCCATGAACCAGCTATTGTGTGTATCGGGCATCCTCTGTCCAGCGAAAGGATGCTCCCGTAAGCTTGACTCCTTCAATGGGCAAGGAGCCCCTCTTGCCTGGGGGCTGCAACTCTGGTCTCTCCATTCTAACCTTCCACTTAGCCACTAAAAAAAGTTACACGAATCTCTTTGAAGAGTTGCCTTGCATATTTTTGTGTTAAGCTTCTAAAATCGTAAATGGCAACTTCTCCCGCAATCAACAAATAGGCATGAGATATGGGCTCTGTGAGATTCATAAGGTTGACTGCTTGGATCTCACATTCTCTCCAAACTAAACCGAGCCTTAAGTCTCAATTATTTGGGGTCGGCTACATGAATCATTTTCCTCCATTGAGCTCTGTCAAGAGCTATTTGTTCACGCAAATCTACTATACTCGTATCGTTGCGTACCACAGCATCTAATGTCAATTTAGGTCTATCCCTTCCCGTAACATTGCAACCCAAAGCTATCCTGTCTACTCTCTTGACTACTGCATCTCCTGGATCTCATATTCTCTCATTTCAGAATTTCTCTTTTTAAGGAAATACTTCCAGACAACCGATTGGCTCATTTCTGCAAGTATACTTTCAATCCCTCTCTTAAGGCTTGGTTTAATTTGTGTATATGTTCGCATATATGTGCTCTGCGATTTTTTAGACAGCTTACGCAGGGGTTTTGTTTTCGGGCGGTTTCTCATTCTTAAATTATGAATTAGGTTTCGACTTCATTAGATTTCAAGAAAACTTGCAGCTTGTTCTTTTGCCATTGGAAATTTGGAATCATTCAAAACCCTTGAGAATTAAATCTACGGTGAATCTTCGAAATCTGCTCTGCATCATGATAATATGTTGTTGGACAATAATGGTAATCTACACTAGGGAGGACCTCCTAGAAATAGAAGGTTTGGAGGTGGACCTCCTAGAAATAGAAGTTTTGGAGGAGAAAGATAAAAGAGGAAATTATTAGAAAGACGGATGAATTTGTTAATAATTTGTGGGCTTTAACGGCCCTTATTTTCTCATCCTTATATGTCGAATTTCATTCCGATTCCTTCGTGAGAGATGAACTAAAATTGATGTTTATTGCATTGGCGCTGGAATCACTCTCAATGTATTGTGGATTTTCGAATATTGGTCTGAATCCTAAAATCTATCTTCAAAGTTGTGGTTATTCGTTTTCTCATCCTTAAACCCTTACCCTTAATTTGACTTTGGTTCCTTCCCAGTTTTCGCACTACGCCCTCTTGTGACACTTTTGACCCCAGAATCGCTTAAAAATGTTAAAAACTCGATTTATTATGATTTTTTGAAATCAGGCTGCCCTTAGAAGTTTCTGTTTGGAAAACAGTCCCTTGTCTGACTTCTGTGATCATTGAGCGGTTGATCTGAATTGTATTTGCAATTCTGCGACCTTTCGTTGATACTATTTCGGAATTTCTAAATTAGATTTGAGTGTATTCTTTTCAATTCTTTTTATACACTTGATTTGGATTGTATTTTATTTTGCGAGCCTTCAATACTTTCACATTTTGGAACTTCTAAATTAGTTTCGCGGGTGTCTAATTCTTTTTTATGCATTAGATGGAACTTGTTAATTAAGTTTTCGTATGTCCGGTAATGTATGACATTTGATGTGGCGCCAAGCAGAGCCCCTCTCTCTCTGTCTCTCTCTGTTTTCAACCTCCTACACAACAAAACTACAAATAATTGGATCTTGGCCAGTGTAAACAGTTTGTTATGCAGTTATTCCTGCAGTAGGAGAAACTTGGACTTGAATTGGGTGGGGTGCGCCAGGCCGAGGCAGTAGTGCAACACCAAGGCAACGCTCGAGAAACCCCAGTAGCAAGCTACTGTAATAGGCTCTCCCCCTCAAAAAATTAATTTAATATCATGTGAGCCGATGGCCCACGTATCAGATATTAAACTGATAAGAACAGATACTACACTTGATCTTAGCCAAAAGGCCGAGAAAGGTATGAATTGCAAGTACAACGGGCCGGTTTTTTTATACCAACTTAGCACTCCTCTCTCTCTCTTATACCCGATGTGGGACTGGCTGCAAACCAAAACCCCCATTTGTTCTCTCTCTCTCTCTCTCTTGTTTTGCTTCAAATTCTGTCTACTTGGGAAGGGAAAAATAGAAGCATAAATATTAGGTATCCAAAATTCAACCCACACGATTGAAGTAAAAATAAATGTGAACCCGCATCCAAATGAAGTTATCCAGGGCTTGATGTAGAGATTTTATTTGGGAATTCCCTGTGAATGTCATGCATGTGGGGTCACAGCAAAAATCATATGGTGTATCCATGTTGTCAAACGTTGCATTGTACTTTTGTTTTTGGCAAAGATCAAGGGTGTTCGGGTCAGTTTACGCATGCCCGGCACACCTCAACTAATCCTCATTGAGACTAGAAAATTCACAAACAATTACTTTCTTACAGCCTAACCTAAAAAATTGAATCATGATCAATTATGTAAGGAGTAAATCTACTAACCAACCGGACTAACCCTTGGATTGTACTATGCATTCTTATTGATTGTGGTTACTTTGCAAGCAAATTGAATTGGTTATGGTGTCATCCCATTTTAGCAGAACAAAATCCTTCCCAAAACTCTTCTTAACTGACTGCGTGCACACAAGCATAGGACCCTTGCATTTTAGAGAACGCCTGTTGATGACAAGCTATGTCTACATCAATATAGACCAGATTATGTGAGACCTATCTCAGCACTTTACACCAATGATCCAAGTTATCCAATTTGTTAAGTTCAAAAAATAATAATGATAATGGGACACAATGATTGCACTTGTAATCATTTTATTTTCAAATTCCACCCTACAATAATTACATTTCCTTATTTTGCTAGTACTACTAATTTAAAAAAATATAAAATAAAAAAGAAAGAAAGTGTAAAAGAGAATTTATTCTGTACTGCCCATTTAATTGAAAGTGAGACAATCTATTTGGTTTATCAAAAAGTGCTAACTGAGACCATCAAATGAGGGCGGAGGGAGTTTGTTTTTTTTTTTATTTAAGAAACCATGTAAACACTTAGCTCAATCGAATATCAATAAGGACTTGATCAATTCATTCAAATTTTGGTCCGAGAATTTACAGAATTCATGCACGTAAAACAGTATCTTAAGAGTCAATGTAAAACATTCTTTTAAGAATCCGCATAAAGTGTACCATTTTAATATACCCATAGCTTCTCTAATCTCAACAGGTGTTTCTCTAAATTGCAAGGGTCCTATGTTTGTGTGCACGTGTTCCGGTAGGAAGACTCCGCACGCCGTTTTCTGTGCACAGCTTGTGTGTTGTGCTTACAAGAGCTCCTCGGGGACGATAGAGGAAGCAACCCGCCTGCTATGACGGGGCGGCTTTTTTCTTCCACAATAAGACCTGGACGATTATCCCTACCCTCGGTAGCTTACAAGTTTACGTCCATCCCTGGTCGGATACGGCTTCCTTTCGATTTCTCCCTTGTAGCTGTTACCCGAATTCGCACAAGACATATCGTGGTAGCAACATTCAACTGCGAATTAGGATGTATTAATTTCACGCATCGACTCTTATATGATTCTGTGCACAAGACTAAAGTAATGGTTATTATTTAGAAACTAGTAAAATCATCTTTTGACTCATTAGAAAGGGACGAGATTTGTTCGAGGAGACACTTCCGATATCTCATATTCTCACTCTTTCTAGCAATTTTTACTCTTTGGAGACGAATAGCAGCATTTCCCTATCGATCGGTGTAAAACAGCCGATCAAGCCGCTCATTTCAATAATCGACGGCTCGGATAATAACTAAGCAATGAAGTTTCAGATTTATATGCGTTTAGATTCGACCCGAGTCATCCGTACCGAGATAAACGACCGGATAAACTGCTATGCACCCGCCCTCAACAGGGACGAGCATCATCCCGGTTACTGTATGGTAGGCATTCAAATAGGAATTGAGAGGTACTAGTTTTCCCTTCCGAATAGCAGTATTGGCTCTAGTTCTTTTTCTATAGCGAGCGAAGGGACTAACTAGTCGTTAGGCCCGAGAGTAGCGGAACAAATGGCTTATTGAAAGGAGGGAGCGAACGGACTCATAGCGATGTCACCGGGAGCACATAAAGCATGAGGTGACATCAGCATACGAGGAAGCGAGGGAACGACCCAAAGAGGAAAGATACGAGATATCAAGACTCAGGAGTGCACCGCTCAGGGAGTGGTGTGCTCTCGTCCTATGGTGAATGCAATGCACTGAGTCTATCTGAACTTGTGCACCGCGTCCTTAACTGATTTTGGAAGGGATAAGAGCAAAAGAGGGGGTCCTTAACTGTGGGTCATTTTTTCGAACTATATTGAAGCAGCCAAACTTGTGCGGAAATAAGGACCGAACCAAGAACACAAACACACACACAAAAACACAGAGACAGAGATTTACGTGGTTCCCCAAAATCGAGTACGTCCACGGGAGAGGGCCGACGAATTTCTATTATAGAGGAGGAGGATTACAAAATCACTCAAATTCACGCTCACTCACAGACTGATACAAATGCATACATATGCTACTCTCAAACTCTCTCTGATTTTCAGATGCTCTCTTATTCTGTTTTTGAAAGAGCCTCATAGGAGGAGCTTGACTCCCTCCCGAAGGAGGAGCCCTCATGCACACTGCTCTACTCTCTCTACACTACCTTACTCTCTGGTCTCTCACTCAAGAGAGATAATTCTTACAGAAAACTAGTGCCTTCATTTATAGGCACAATTCAGTGCACTGTTCACAAGCATTGGGAGAATCAGTTGCAATAATGCTAACCCACGCCTGAAATTTTCCATGCCAGACAAAGCCATTACTCCATGGCTGCATGAGGACTAAATGACCACTTATAGGCCACTAGCCTGCTGGTGAACAGGGAAGTGCAGACTTTGCACACAGTCTTTTCTGGTGTGCTAGCAACAGGAGGGTGGAGCCACCCAAAGTCAACAAAACTTTCCATTGAAGACAAATGAAATGTTAGAAAAAAAGAACGAACTTTCGAACTGAACTGGGCAGGGGCCGCGCGAACGCAGGCCCCCTCGGCAACAAATTATGACGTAGGCTCCACCACTTGGGTAGACCTTAAGCTGGCACCCCTCCGAAGTGCAATGGAGGCCACCAACCTAGGCCATGAGCCTTATTGATCGCCCATTGACCCCGTCCAGGTAAGTATGTTGTCAAGTGGCCTGTGTATGTTTTCTTGTAGTTCCCTCCTTGTGTAATCCATACAAGTCGGTCGATGTGGGATGGGACTCTGAGATATCTCAGGTTTTGTATCTTTTGTTTTGAGTCTTTTTGATAGTTCATCTGTTGCTATTTGATTATCTTCTTCTCAATAAGGTTAAATTCAAATCTCCTATTATCTTTGCCTAACAAAAATATACCAAAAAATTGCGAGGAACATCATCGATTGGCAAGAGATAATGAAATTTTACTTGAATGTGGAGTCAGGATTTGAACTTGAAGGTGACACCAAAAAAGATCAATATACTTTCTCCAACCAAAAAACAATGTTGATCCGTCAAACCGAGAACTTAAAAAGAATATATTTTGTACTCGAACAGATTCAAGGTTTTTTCTCAAAAACTAAAGAACTCGTGGATATTAGGATCTTGCGGATAAGATTTTTTTAATTTTTGAACCAAATTGTTTTTTTTTTTTTTTTTAAGTTTTCGTTTTGCTAATCGGACAATCTTCTTGTGACGGAAGGAGTATTTAATACCCAAAACAATATACATGTTCTAAAATTATTCAAACACAATAACCAAATGAAAGAAGTCCCAAATACTTAACTTTATATTGTAAGGCGTTTCTATTAAATAAGAAAAAAACTGGAATTATATCTTGCAAAATGATCGACGACTCAAATAATGCGGCTCATCAGTAGCTTCTTTTTTAGTTGCTTCTTTTCTTCTTCTTTTTTCTTTTTCTTTTTTCCATCAGTTTTCTTTTTTCCCTCCTTGTCAGTGTTGCTACTCAGCGTTATCGCATAGATACACTTGGAATGACTCTCACAGCACACATGGTGCATTATAGGAATTAGGCCTGGAGCTATGTAAACAGAGCATCCAAGCAGTCTAACCTGCTCTTGAATGAGATAAATTTGGACTAGAATTGGGTGGGGTGCGCCAAGCCAAGACAGTAGTACAACGCCAAGGCGACACGCGAGAAACCCCAGAAGCAAGCTACTGTTATGAGCCCTCCCCCTTAAAAAATTAATTTAATATCATGTGAGCCGATGACCCACATATCAGATATTAAACTGATAAGAACAGATACTACACTTGATCTTAGCCAAAAGGCCGAGAAAGGTATGAATTGCAAGTTCAACGGGCCCCCAGTTTTATACCAACTTAGCACTCCTCTTTCTCTCTTGCACACTATGTGGGACTGCCAGAAACCAAAAAGCCCCCTTTGTTCTCTCTCTCTCTCTCTCTCTCTCTCTCTCTCTCTCTCTTGTTTTGCTTCAAATTCTGTCTACTTGGGGAAGGAAAAAATAGAAGCCTAAATATTACGTATCCAAAATTCAACTCACACGATTGAAGTAAAAATAAATGTGAGCCTGCATCCAAATGAAGTTATCTAGTGCTTTATGTGGAGATTTTATTTGGGAGAATATTATGTTGGGTCATACCAAAATCACTTACCGTAGAAATTAAAAGTTTGTAAATATCGTTAAGAGTTCCATGTTATGACACAACCCCTTCTTCTTGAGTGAATCATCTTTTTGAGCTTATGAGTACTTATTTTTTTTAATTAAAGGTGATGTATTGCGAGAGAATGACATGTCTCGTAATGCGATGAATAAGTACTTACAAAATAAGAACGTTTACGGAACAAGGCCTAAGTAAGCTTCTTCTTATTATTATTATAACTCATGGTTCCAGCCAATACCTACACGTGTCAACTACGTTAAATCCAACCATTTATCTCAACCTCTTGTTTATTATCACCCATCGCTCTCATCACTGCACGTATATTTGTGCTTATGATTGGTCATGGTTTACTGTTCCTATAATTTGCTCATTTAAATTTGCATTATGGAATAGTTTTGTATGGGTCTCTCATGATGATGAAGAGGTCTAATGCTGTAACTTTGTCACAATTGGCTTGGAAAACTTAATTGAGGAGGATGGAGACTAAAATCTCCTTCAAGCTGAGAACTTTAATTTTTGATTAGGACTTGTTGCATTGTGGAATTTTCTTCGGATATATATATTCTGGAGGCGAACTATCTGATAGAGTATATATATTACGAATTACTGTGATTTTGTCAAAGTTGACGCCGAATACTTATTACAGAGGAAAGGAGATCAAAATCCCCTTCTCGCTTATTATATGAAAAAGATAAGCTCCGTGGCTCCCGAGCAATAGATTGCTACCAAAAAATCTATTGATAACGATGGAGAACACAATCGCCTTCGCGCTTATTACGTAATGGAATACATATATTTATGCATCTTGTAATCTTGACCAACACTTTTAACACACATTAAGTCCAGCACCATTCACTTAGTAAACTAAATTCCTACTTTTGTCATTGTTAGGTCTTTTCTCCTTTTTTTATGTAACACATGTTTCAAGACCAAATTGAAGAAAATTAGACTAAATCTCTTCGTGATTATCGTTGCCGTTGGGGTAAATTTTGTCCCAATGGGCATCGCTGTCATCTCGATTTTACCAGCTGATAGTGTGGCGTCCTAGTAAATCTGTGATGATAGTGATATTTAAGGAATATACTGTCCTGCCACGGTGGGCTGTGTGCTTTGGCTTATTTTAGCTTCTTCAACATGACATATGTAGTGAGTGATGCGTGTGTTTTAGTATTTGTTACTCCTATATGATAAAAAGTGTATAAAGTGGATCCCAATTTTATATGTTAAGAGTACGTAAATTCAGGGAGTGAATGTGGAATTTAATTTTGTTCTCCCTCCCTTCGAAAGGGTGAACATTACTCTCCTTCCTATTGGTTGAAATGATGTGGATTCCAACACAGAGTGATATCATGCTTGCCAAAAAGTGTATTGCAGAAGTATGACCTATACTATTTAATCCAATAAGAGGAAGAATAATGTCCACCCTCTTTTAAGGAGGATGAACAAAATTGCACTCGTAAATGTGTTGCAGTGATGTTAAGATGTGTGGTAAGGTGAGTTGAAAGAGATATATATATACACACACATACATACATACATAACCCTCTCTCTCTTGTAGCAACAATTTAGTTGAAGCACTAGAGCTCCAAAACACAAAAATTATTTGCCTAACTGTTTTTGTCAGTAACTTCAGATCCTAATGATAGGCTAAAATCACCCACCGGAGATACCCTAAATGCGTGAATTCCCTATCAATGTGTTGCGGAAAGGGTTCATGTATTATTTCAGGAGCACTAAGTAATCTTAACTGACTTACTGAGAGACTGATCATCCATTACTTTTAAGACAAATATGGTACGGTCAAATAGACGTTCAAACAGATGTCACTAATTGATCATCATGATTTTTTTACACAACTCCTTACGCATCGAGTCCTACATTATGATCCGTTCACATCGTCAAATGAGATCGCAATGAATCCCATTATGCGTCACATGTCAGATCTTGATTTTAACATTTAGCATGCTGCAAGAATCTCCTTGTGACGGCAATTACTAGGATCCCAAAACATTAATCAGTATTAAAAGACTATCCAATGGCCCTTCTTAAAAGAACTCTTTTTAAATTATTTCTATAAATCCACTCATACTCCGTATAAGGTTATTGTCCCTTCAAGATAAAGCATCCACTCATATTAATGTTATTGTCCCTTCAATATAAAGCCACACGAAAAACAAATTTCAGATTCATAAAAGACCTTGTTTAAAAAACCAAAATAAAAACAATCAACAAACTTCTTAATTTTATCATCATGCAGTTAAAATGTGTAAGGCTTATTTATGTTGAAGAGTACTGGAGAAAGAGGAAGAGAACGCGGTAAATTTAAACGGATTGTACCGTGTATTAACCGGTATTGCAAATAAGTGGTGAGAGAGAGATTTCCAAAAAAAAGTGAGGAGAGAGAAAGCGGTAGACGCCGTGGAGAACACGGCGATTAGGTTTTTCTTTTGTACTTTTTAATGGGGCAGATACAAAGATTGCTCTTAATTGTATGCATGAACGTCTTAAAAATACCGTTCTGTTTTATTATATAGATTCGCTTGATCTCTGTGATATTTTCTTTACACTTCAAGTTTAATATAGAATATATTGTTCTTTATTCCCAAGCCACTTTTCCTGCAATATAAATGGGACTTGCTCCCAACAAGAAGAATCAAAAACTTTCCTCAACTCCTGACGTTCAGAGAATGGAGACCGAAACTAGGGAGGAACGCTACGTAAGATCAAGGAGCTTCCGCGATGGAGACTACAGCAGCAGCAGAAGGGTGTTCTTATATAGCTATCCTCTTCAATGGGGAGGAGAAGATGCAGATTATGATGAATACAAGAAAGTAACTGTATGCAGCTACGGAGGTGACGGGAAGAAGCATATGAAGGAGCTAATCGTAACCCTTTTACGCTGGAGCGGAGGAAAGGCTTTGGTTTTGAGGAGGTTTAAGCACAAGCTTAGAGTTTACATCATTGCCTGTCTTCCTGTTGGATTTAAACCCAAAATGCTCTAGTTTCGGACTCTCAGTTCAGCCTAATATACTCCATCTTCATCTTCTGCTTTTATTTCTCTTGTATTGTACAGCTTACAGCATATACAAACTACACTCTCCTTTCGTGTATTTCATCATGCACATCTGTACTACTGAGCATATACTATTCTCTGAGGCCAGTTCCCGCTGTGAATACAGAATGAAAGATGCCTAACTAATTAAAAAAGGGTACTTGATAAAACAAGCTCTAATACCTCTATTTATATATATAACAGACTGCTAAAACCCCCGGGGTTGGTGCAGCCGTGCAGTAGTAGTCACCTAGAAACCAGAGGCCTCGGGAAGCTTTCAGTCCTGGGTTTAATTCCCTCTTGCGTGCTATCAAGTCCTATGGTAGGTGGTCCATATGGTGTGCCTACCACTGGTGGAATTGGTCCCTTCTATTAGTCCGTTCATTGGGCCAGGTTCGGTGTTTAAGAAAAAATATAAACACTTGTTAACTACTAATAAGTAGTTCTCTTAACCCGTGAAAGGAAAGAACATAATCTGACTAGCAAAAAGATACCTGTTTCTGCCAAAAGGAAAGTGTAACATGATACCAAGTTTTATGAAATAGATAAACAGTGTCGATGAAGCATCTTCACATTTAATCATTACCGGACCAAATATTTCCATTCAATACAATTCACTTCATTGGAGTTGTCAACTGATCTAATTTGCCCCAAAAACAGTTACTATTGTAGAAACTGTTTCGTGACATCAAATTTCAACGGGTTAAATACATGCTATCAGATCTTACTTCATATTTGTGAACATGTCTCTTTACTAGAAGAAGATCACCGAAACGCCCATCGTGAAGCATCCCACCGCCACCCAAGGGCTCAAACGCTCACCTGTCCAGCCAAAACAGGAAATTTTAGCCTGTGCGAGAGAAACTCATGCCTCTGTAGACAAGGAAGCTAATAGAAAATCCATATCCATAAATATCAATTGTCATTTATCCTATGAACACACTGATCCTCCATACAAACATCTTTCAACAGTACTAATTCTCTAGAAATTCAAGATTCTGTCACTATAATTTAGTTTAAAAAATGCAATAGATGTACATCCAATACATTCAGGTTCCAAGATTGGTGATTTGACTGTTGTGCTTTTCATCTCACAGAGATGAGAATGTCAATTTAATAGACCATGCTTTTGATTCACAAGTTAAAACAGGCCTTAATTCATTATCCTAAAAAGCCTCATGCTCAGGCATGATCTCTCTTTATTGGACACAAATTCAGGCATCTCAATTGCAGGATATAGACAGATAAAAGTAGAAGAAAATGCGCTCAAACAGACCAATAGTGTGCATGTTGATGTTGTAAAACAACACCTACCTATTCTAGCAGCCTTCCAAAAGAAACCTCGGAACCTGCCAATATGTACGCCTCATTAGAATCCAAACCAATTCCCTTGCAAGCAAAATCAAAATAACACACATAACCATAACTACTGAATGACTTTTAAAGGGCGACAAAAGGGGAAGAGTAATAGCCAATGAACACTACACTGGTAGAATGAAAGGAGTCTCCTGATCTCAGCACTTCCAAACAACTACTAAACAGTACCCGTGAAATCATACAATCTTCTTCGGGTTTACCTTATTGAAGATGACCTCCTCTAAACATGGATACAACAAATTAAACCAAATGGCCAGTTTGACAAGAGAAAATTGATAATCATGCTCTTCAAAAGGAAACCTATTCGGTAGACGATAAGCTAACTTAAAAACTAAACAGAGATTTTAGAGAAGAGCACATACCCAGTTTTCTGTTCAAGAAGTGCTGGAAATTGCATCTTCAAGTAAGTGCAGGCACAAATCCCTAGCAGCACTACCGTAAGAAATGAATGGAAGTTGAAGAGCGCTGACTAAAATCCAACAAAACTACCACAATCTCAGAGCATGTTAAATGCAAAAATCAGATAGCGATTTCTCAAAATGTCAGTTATATTTGGGTTACCATATCTGGATGCCCCTTCGATTACTTGTTTGCCCTTTTTTCGCTTTCTTTCCTTTTTCTCCTTCAAACTACAACACAAAGGAAACTTCTATTACCTTCCAAATGTTCCACATGAATATACGGCTATACGCGCTTTGATCTTACAGAAGGTGCAACAGGCAAAAGACAACATGCTGATTCCCATACTTACTCCAATCAGATACCCAAACAACAGAAGACTTTACGACTTTATGCATAATCAGTAACACTGAACAGTCTAAACTAGAAGAGATAAATTTAAAGACCAAACTCATCCCTAAATTGCACACCTTGAAGACGGGCTCATGGATGGATAATGACTCCATAAAAGACAATGAATCAACAAGATTAAAAGACCATAGAAAAGCATATGTTGCAAAGACACATTGCATGGCTGGTGATGAGCAACTTCTAGAGAAGCAAATCCATTGGTTATTTCAAGGTAATTAAACATTTTCAACACACAAAAGTACCACCAATGCAAGGGAACATGCTGATTCCAAATGTTCCACATGAATATACGGCTATAAACATATCAACCGCAAAAACCTTTGCTAAATTCTTTTCTTGACTCAAATATTACCATGTCTTTGGTGGCCAACAATTATACAACACTACGGCCTCGTTTGATTCGGGGACTAAAACTCGTAGGATTAAGAGTCCTGGACTATTTGCCTTGGTACTAATTTAGTCCTGAATCCTATACAATCCCATGTTTGATTCGCGCAAGATTAATATTGGAATATCCCATGCTGGGGCCAATCCTATGTTTGGTTCTATCACTAAATTTTGGGATTAATTTCCTGACTATTTCTCTCCAAAAAAAAACTGGGCATTCATATTTCATAACCTTTCTCAAGCAATACATGTTCTCAACAAAAACAAGGTTCCATGTTCTTCTTTTTCCTCCACTTTTTTTGCAAGCAAACAAGATGTTAGTCGGATACTATGACTAGAAGATGATTGAATCAGGCCATGAATTCAATAAAATAAATCTGGGCATTGCAACCGAACAATTCCACAACTTGGGCACATATTTATTTCAAATCGGTAACTCAAACAACTAGGGCTTCTCAAATCGAATAGGGAAATCGAAAAAGAAACCGAAATAGCTAGGGCTTTTAAAGAGGGGGAAAAAATCCAAATCGAAAAACGTTTTTGTTTCAGAAAGATTCTCACCTTCAGGTTAGGGTTTTGTTTCAGAAACAGATCTGAGAAAATTATCGGGAAAAGGGGGAAAATCGAAAAGCATAGGTTAGGGTTTTCGTAGGAGAAATCGTGAAAAAGGGTACGAAATGGGGTAATCGAAGTCACCTGGTTCAATTTCTTGAAGATATTTGAGAACTTCCTCCGACGATGGGTCTGATCGAAGTCGTGATGGTGTCGACTGGTGGGAGAGATGGAGAGAACGCCGAATGGGAAGAAGGATGGCCTGGTCGAGAGATGGAGAGAACGACGATTTTTATTTCCGTGGTATTTTTGCAATTATTCACTCCTCACCTTCCGTGTTTTTTAGTCCAGGAATTACAATCCCTACCCCATGGGATAACTTAGTGACCCCCATATAGGGATTAAATGAATCCCGGTATTAGTAAACCCAGGAGCTTTTGCGGAAATCAAACGAGGGAAAATTTGGAATTAGGTGCGCCTAATCCAATCCCAAGCACATAATCTCCGAATCAAACGAGGCCTACGACTATAACAAGACAAGCACTGCCTATTAACACAGTTGTCAGGAAATAATCATTATAAGAACTTAAGGTATTGGGTCAAACAGTTTGGTACCCTTTAATGGGTTGAGGTAGAGGAAGATTGAGTACATACCTAGCATTTGGCATTACTTTGAAAAAGTAACTGCCACTAGGTTCAAATCCCCAACCACAAGTTTGGTAGGCCAGGTTTTCAAACAGTTGCCCTTCCAAAATTGTAGTCTATACAAAAATAAATTAAGCCTTATGTCTCACTTAAATCATTTTGCCCATTTTGCTCTGTCAAGGGCCATATATTCACGCTTGGATTCACATGTATAAGAGATCTTAAGGGTTTTTCAATGTGCCAGCTATCTGGCTACCTAACATACAAGCTGCCTCCTTTCTCAAAAATTGACACTAATTGCCAACAAAAAGGGTAAACTACAAACTAACTTCTTAAGATCTCAAAACAAGCTTTGAGTTTTTTCTTGACAATAGAAGTTGAGTGCTTAAAACATTTAAGAAAACCCTAACATATAATTCAATAATTATATCAATTGAGTAAATAAATTTCTATGATGTGAGTAGAAACTTTGGATCAATAGTCAATGGGTACGGAAAAAAGTAACTCAAGGAAAGTATCCACGGTACAGTGAGGGATGAGAAGAATACGGAAACGTCATACTATCGATATGGAGTTATACTTAGAAAGACTAAACACAGAGAAACAAGAAGATATGCAAACCTTGTAAAATAGATGCTAACACTGATATGCCTAATATAGAGGAAATTTCCATTTCTTCAGGATGAATGTTTGATATGTAATGTCCATTTCTTCTCTACTTTCAGGGCACATCTGCCGAACCAAAACTAAGATTCCTAAATTCAAGATTCTTCGTACTATTTCACAAGCTACTGTTTTCTATTCATCCCATAGTATTACTATATCAAACCTCTAACCCTCCTATCTAACATTTTCAATCCCGACAAACCCCAAATACAATCTGCAATTAAAACAATCAATATGCACTAATTGCAAGAGTCCACCAAGCGGACAAGGCTCCGCTTCAACCCGAGTCTCAGAAAGGTTAAGAGGTGGAAAACCTTAACATAACTCGAACCCATGTCCCCACAGTTGGGGCAGATAGCACATTAGCACTCGTCGCCGTGCCAGATCGTGGCCTCTAAAGATGTAAAAGTAAGGGTTCCCAAACGTTATTGATTGGATCTAGACGGAGGACTATATAATCTCAACAACTGCACCAGAAATCAACCCAATTCCGGGGCTTTCTAATCCACTAGCTTTTTAACCAAAGTTGTCAACTGTTATGCATCAAACGGTTACAAAAAAGAAAGGCCCACAGTGAAACTCGCAATTAGATTCGTTGCTAATCTGATTGCTAAACCCATACACGCAAAAATGAAAATATAATGGAAAATTTGCAATCGAGCTGATAAATTCAAATCCAAGACATACAATAGATATTATCTATACGTACGTAATTATGTGGATAGAGAAGACGACTGACCGGATATGAAGCTGAGCGCGGATGGGAAGAAAAGGAACAGAGACCCACTTTTGAAAAGCTCAGAACTTGGGAGAGAGAGAGAGAGAGAGGGCCAGCAATAACACGAAACTCGAACTGGGTTTAAAACGTGAATCTGGCTGGCAAGCACCCCTGGCAAGCGAGGTGTCAAGCAGCATTCGGCCAACAGACAGTTTAGATTGAATTTAAACGCATACAGATCTGAACCATTTATTATTTGATCAAAATTCAAGCCATCGATTGCCGGAATGGACAACCACGTCAGCGGCTACACTCGCTTGGCAGGATCCCCTCCACGTGAAGTACCGTCCAAAAAGGTTTTAATAGTTAGATTTTTTTTTCCGTTGGTTAGACGCACATTTCAACTAATTTCCTATTCATTCCGGTCAAAAGCATGTCATCTACTTTAAGACTAAAAAATTCAAAAAAAATCATTTTGTTGCGGCTTGACCCACAAATCAAACTCTTGTTAATTATGTGAGAAGCAAATCTACCAAGTAACCGAGGTAGCTCTTAAAGGTATCCAAACCATTAATTATGAAATGGACAGTCGAAATGGGACTAGGGAACTTCTCGTAGTCCAATTGTAGAGTATTCGGATCCAATATATAAACTCAGCAGTCAGCACACTAGTGACGGGCGCGAGTCATTTCTTGGGCCGATGGGCCTTAAGAGATGAATGACCCACACATTTATGGCCCACTAAAAACATTCAGCATTCCTTAAATGATGGATCCGGCTTTGCTGCGGCCCGAATTTGGATTGCAGGTAGGGTGTAAACAAGCCGAACCGAGCTTCGGCGAGCTCGAGCTCAGCTCATTTACTAAACGAGTCAAAAACTCGAGTTCGAGCTCGGCTCAAGCCTTAACGAGCCGAGCTTAGTCATTTACTAAACGGGCCTCTTTAATCGAGTCGAGCCTCCCTTAATGAGACGAGTTTTTGTTGAACGAGCCGAGCTCCACTCAGCTCGTTTAGTAAACGAGCCGAAAACTCGAGCTCGAACTCAACTCGTTTATTAAACGAGCCTAGCCGAGCTCGCGAGCTGCTCGGTTCGTTTATAGGCCTAATCGCAGGGCAATTCCTGCAATCGTAGCCGCCCAAAACTATATTTAATGGTTCAATTTTGTCGACAGGTTATGACACAATAGAAAAATATTCTACCTGTAAGAATTTTTCACAAATCTGAACCATTGATTATTAAGATGCACGATTGAAACGAGACTGTTATTTGCAGTCCAAACTCAAATTGAAGAGTAGCATGGTTTTTTAATGGCATTATAAAATCAGTTTTTCAGTTCCATCATCTTCGATATCGTCCGTCTCCAAAAGGTTGCATAATCTCTAATTTGGACGGCGGGAGGGGGCTGGGTCTCAAGTAGGTGGGAGTTTTCAGTAGTGTTTGGTTTGCTGAACTGATTTTGGGAAGGAATAGAATGATCATCCTTTATTGTAGAACGACAATTCCATTAAGAGATGTAGGAGGGATAATTGCACGATGTATCTATCCAGATTTTGGATCCAGGCAATTTTCATTAAGTAATTCCATTTGTATCTCAGGGCATCCGGTCTGACTTACACGTATCCCCACAATATGACTGTTAAGTTTAAGTAAATTTCAACAAGTAAAGCTAAATTATGCCGTCAATTTAAACGGAAAATTTGAACACTATGAGAAGCCAAACTCAGAAATACACAAAAGGAGTTTCAAGAAACCAGCCTTGTTTGAGCCAAGCTCCAGAAACTTTAGGACTGTCAAATAAGAATGTCAAGTGGTAAAAAAAATAAATGCCCGAATATCAATGTACAACACTATCCTCATTCTTTAACCCGTTCACTGTACACTCTTGTTTGATGAGGTTTCCATTTTCTGTCTTTTTCTTTTTTCTTTTTTCTTTTTTTGTTTTTTTTGTTTTACGGAATGATGAAGTACCCTTGGGAAGTGAAAGAAATCAGCAGAAAGATTTCCCCACTGAAAGAAATAGCCCAGCTATACGATACAACACCTGTTACCTTCACAAACCAAGCCTCTTAGGTCTCAGGTAAGTGGAAGAACCTTTCTTCATCCCCGGCATCGACACTTGTTGCTGTTGCTTGGCTCTCTTCTCTCTGTCCCTCTCCTTGCTCTCCCTCTCCGCCTCCGCCTGAACCTTCCTCAAACTCTCCATCTCCTCCTCCATGGCTGTTTTCTCTTCCTTTTGCTTCTTCTTGTGCTCCAACATTGACGTATCTGAATCCTTCACCGAGAAAAACATGGGCCCCAGCTCCGCCAACCACTGGGGTTCCACAGCGGTCGCGCACTGCATGTATTCCTTAGCTGTCAATATCAACTCGTGATAAACCACGTAGTCCGGAGAGTAACCCAATCCGTAAAGGGCGCTGCTTGGGTGCAAGTGACACGGCATCCCGTTCCTACAATTGACATACTCCCCAACCCCCTTAAGCCTCGCGGAATTGTGAAAATACGCAGAACAGATGGCTTTTCTCACAATGTCCCAATCAGGATCGCATGACGTTAGCGGGATTTTGAGGGTTTTGAGAATATCCAGTAGTTGGGATCTAACCTCTCTAGCCTTACGTAGCCCTTTAACGTGGAGAAAATGGTCATTACACCAATCTCCCCTGTAGTCATTGGCTTTCCATTGCTGGTAAACATTAAGCAGCGTCAAATGGTCAGATTCAGGCACAAAGAATTTCTCTCTCGCCGCATCACTCTCCTCCGCCCTATCTTTAGGCCTGAAAAACACTGAAGGCACGGAAAGCATAGAAACAATTGTCAAAACCTCGTTCAGGCATGCTAGCTGTTCTCCCATCAAAAGCATCTTAGCGAGTGGTGGATCCAACGGGAACTCAACCATTTTCCAACCGAGATCAGTTAGGTTTCCAACATTGTTAAGGGCACCCAAAACCCACAACTGGTACATCGAATTTAGGATGTTATCCTGTGGAGGTGGGTCCATGAAATCAAAATCCAACAAATTTTCGATTTTAAGAGACTTGAGCAACAGAACCACATTCCCAAGATTAGTCCTCTGGATTTCAGGCACCGGACTGGGCAGCATTTCATCTTGGTACGCGCTTTCTGTATAAAGACGATAACATGTGCCGGGCCCCGTTCTACCTGCCCTTCCGGCCCGCTGGTCAGCAGCAGCACGACTAACTGGAAACACTTGTAGAGCATCCATACCCATCCGAGGGTTGTACACCTTCATTTTACCATAGCCAGTATCGATCACGTAGTAGATTCCATCGACAGTCAAAGACGTCTCGGCGATATTGGTAGCGACGATGCATTTACGGGCCCCTTCTTCAGCTTTCTGGAATATTTTTGCTTGCAAGTCGGCTGGCAGCTGGGAGTATATAGGGAGAATCAAGAGTTTAGGAACGGATTTTTTTGTGGTTGACACGAGGTTTTCCATGCGCTCTGAGAGTGCATAACATGTTGCCTCAATCTCATCTTGACCGGTCATGAATATAAGTATGTCGCCCGCTGGACTGGTGATATGGATAGTCATGGCCTGCTTCACCGCTGCTTCAACATAGTCTTCACACGGAGTTTTACTGTACAAAGTATTTACTGGGAATGTTCTTCCAGGGATGTGGAAAATTGGTACACTGTCATGAAAATCAAAATAATTCATTTAATCTTTATGAAAACTAAAACAATCAGAAATCATTTATGTTTAGTTAAAAATACTTCTGTTTATGTCAACAGCTTTTTTTAACCAAATAGTTTACCTTCCGAAAAAATGTGAGAATTTCTGTGCATTTAGAGTTGCAGATGTCACAATAAGCTTGAAATCACGACGCCGAGCAACCACTTTCTTGAGAATCCCGAAAAGGACATCTGTGTTGAGTGATCTTTCATGTGCTTCATCCATTACAATGACACTGCATAATTACAAGCCTGGTTGTGAATATCATGTTCAATTACCAACAGAACTCGACGATCAAAGCTGATGATATATGTCTACTTGAAGTTCCAATAAAAAGAAGTAAGCGATAAAGTTCATACCGGTACTTGTCAAGATCAGCATCTTTTAGTGTCTCACGGAGAAGTACACCATCAGTCATGTACTGAAACAAGGGAAATGCAAACAGTTAGCCTTAAATAATCCCATTCAATGCAACTTAATCCTCCAGAACTCCAAACCAAGATGAAGCATCCACAACAAGAAAAACTAACTGTGTACAATGTGTTCTCACTTTGGAAAATTATCATAGGAGATTGTGATAGTAATTTAAATCTGTGATTCACTTGCAAATATCTGGCATCATATTCTGAGAAAAAAATAAGTTACCTTGATTACAGTTTTCGGTCCAGTCACATCCTCAAAGCGAATGGCATACCCAACTCGATCACCCAATTCAGTTTCCATCTCTTCGCTCACCCTTTTGGCAACACTCATGGCTGCTACACGCCTTGGTTGGGTGCACCCAACGATACCATTAGTTGTATAGCCATCTTCATCGAGATACTGACAAAATTTTCAAAATATTAAACTCGAAATGACAAATACTTGCAGCTTTGATTCAAACTTACAATAACCATTGCGTGGACTTTAGTTCACTACTAACCTGGGTCAGTTGAGTTGTCTTCCCAGAGCCAGTTTCTCCGACAACCACGATCACCTGATTTTCACGAATAACCTACTCATGGGAAATTGAAGCCGAGTTAGAATAACACAGCAAAGACGCAACAGAAGGAAACCAAAAAATCTATACACATCCTACCATCACTATTTAGATGCATCTCAAGTATTAACAGGAAAATGACTACAAGAAGCACTCAGATGTGAGATGTCTAGAGGCTCCAGATTACAGAAGAGCAAACATATTGCTACGCTAAGAAAAGTATGACAAATGCCGATAAAGAAAAAGAAAAGACAAGCAACTGCGTACAAAAGGGCAAATAACAAACCTGCAGTAACTCGTCCCGTACAGAAAATATGGGGAGATACTGTCGTTGCTGAGCTAGCGTTTTTGACATTGCAAACTCACTCACCGCTTCCCCTTTCTTCAAGTGTGTTGCAAACTTGGCATCTTCCTTGAAATCAACTTCGCCTTCTTCACCTACTTCCGCTGTATCTGCATCAATCTATATTGAGAACCAACAATAAGCTTCAGTCCATGTGCTTAACATTCCAGGATTTGAGTTCCACTTATTTCTCAACAGTAAACTCAGAATCTTTAAAACATACCTGCTCTGCAGTCTTCTCAACACCAAGGATATCACCAAGTTTTGAGCCAGCAAGCTCCCAAAAACGCTGACGAGATTTATTGCTGCTTTGTTTCTCACGAATTTCCCGCACCAGAACAGATCCTTTCCGGGATATAATAGCCATATCCGACGTCGGGTCTTTTAGTGGCATTATTGGCTCTGCTTGCTTTGTGAAAACAACCCTTCCATCTAGGAAAGGGGGTTTTGTATCTGCACAAGAAGATAGGGGAAAAACATCAGATGGGGTACAAACTACAAAGAAAATGGCATAATCCGAGCAAAGAATCGATGGCAAAGGATTTCGGTCCATTAAATGGAAAGGAAGGATATCTAACTCCTCATACCGTGAACAAGGAGAATAACCTTCCGTTCTTCTTCATCATCAAATTCTGTCTGGACCTCAGTGCCTCTAACTGCTCCTGATCTCAGCAGTTGCCTGTCCTCCCATTGAGCATTATCAGCAGTGAGCTGTGATAACTTTTTGCTCTGGGCCAGTGTCATCTTTGTTCCATCCTTTCGTACCTAAATTTCACAAATTGCAATTAGTTAACAGGTAAAACATGCATAATGGCAGCAGCATATTTTTCACCAACCATGTCCCAGTCGCGTGATATTAGTTGCAAACATTAAGATACAGTCATATGATTAATGAACTTTAAGGACAAAGAGATATACAAATTTGCGAAATCTGTCCGTTCTCACTACAGGATCTACTTTGCACGCCAATAAACGTTCCCACAAGTGATCCCAGTGTGAGGCTTGCCTTAGTTCCACCTCAGGACTCAATAACATAAATGAAGTGTGTAACATAATAACTTATGCCAACATGATAAATGGTCTACAGCATAGTTCGAAGTTTTTCAGGAACTTAGATAGTTTGAGTATTTTCTAAGAGGTGCTTCTAATTGAACTAAAAGGAGAGTAGAACTTTAGGCACTTAAGGAGGTACTTTTCTAAGAGGCATCTTACTAAAATTCACGACGTGAATATAGTCAAATCGGCCAACATATCTTCCAATAAATCAAATTTCACCATCCATAGCGGGAGGACTGCCTTGTTGTGACAAGCATGAAGATTTTTATTTAGAAGTGTGAAGCGAAGTCCCACATCGCCTAGTTACCAAAGTAATATTAAGTATATAAGCGTGAGGACACCTCACTTCAATAGCTAACTTTTGGGGTTGAGTTCTACCCAAGACCGTGTAACATGGTATCAGAGATGGATAGGGTGCGCATGAGGGAGAGTGTGAAGCGAAGTCTCACATCGCTTGGTTACCAAAATAATATGAAGTATATAAGCGTGAGGGCACCCTCACTTCAATAGCTAGCTTTTGGGGTTGAGTTCAACCAAGATCATGTAACAAGAAGTATCCCAATTTACTTAGTGTTGGCCATTATTCACTGCTTATATTCAGGTTCTTAAAATCATATATGTATTGTAATTATTGTTCAATTTTTAAGGGGTGGTAATTATTCTATGTTTGTTCCCTTCATATGGAATCCAAATTTTGGGGTTCTCGCTCCTGTTAAGAATAAGAATCAGTTGATTCTTTTGGTCAATCAACTAGTCACAGAGGTAATCCAGTTTAGAAGATATTTGCCTTGTTCGTTTAGCATATTTACTTTGTTTTAACTTTGTTTTCCAATCATTACCCTATATCTTTCTTCAATCATTACCCTATTTCTTCAATTATTAATTTTATTTCTCTCTCTATCTCTCTCCACTCATTACCTCTCTCTTCAATCATTACTCTATTTCTCTCTCCACCCACTACCAAAACAAAAATACCCAAATGTGCTAAACGAACAAGGCCAATTATAATTTTCTAAAGATCTCCAATTCAACATAAAGCTATGTGGATTTAGTAGACCCAGCGAGTACAGGTTATTGGTGTTCAGTTGCTTGTTTAAAATAAACCTAAATAATATATGGCCATCATTTGAGCTTCAACCGCCTAGAAGGTGAAAAAAATTGCCAAAATATCAACAAACAATGTGCACAGAAGCAGCGGTCTAATTTTCAGCGCGACTATAACTAATGCCCCATTGTCATCCCTCCAGGGGAATTCATGGAAATTCAAGGCCATTAGCATGGGTCAGGCAAACTTATTGTTTGACAAAAGATTACAAAGCCAGTCTAAAAATACGATTGCAAACACAACAGGTTTATGAGTCCATCTGCCCAAATAACAATACTGATGCAGGTATGGTACTATTAATGTATCGCCTAATTGCAACGATTCACCATATTGACAACATGGAAAGCCATTTCACACATACCAGCTTTTTTGCCAACTCTGCCTCCTTCTTTTTGAAAGAAGCGTCATCGCCAAGGAAAAACGATGAGCTATCCGCATCAAATACTGTATTGCCTTCTTCTCTATCATACCTAGAGAGTAATAGTTAAAGGGTGAGTATGAAAGGACAAAAGCAGCTACATAAACTACCATGTAGAGTCAGTTTAAAAAGTGGTACAAAGGCACCAAAATAGTAATGCCTCAGAAAAGGATAAATTAAAGACGGCTGACATATTAAAGACAGCTAGAGTCAAGGTCCGAAAGTTAGGTCCGGTCATAAAAAATAATGCAGAGTCCAAAGACTATTAATGCATCTTCTAAATAAGAAATGAGTTTTGCAACACTTGAATTGTTGAAGCACATTATTTTATCATCGTTGGACTATTGAGGTATTGAACACTTTTTGAGCACAACTGAGGTAAACACGTGTCGTTATAAGATTATGTTGTCTAGCACTCTCAAGCATTTCTAGCCAGTCAACGATGACTACATGCAGTTACAGGAATAAAACTCCAGATTACCAAGCCCGGTCAGAATTGTATTCCATCTCCAAATGCATGCTCTCAGTGATCTCTGTGTTGTTATCCTCAGGGAAAGAGCTCTTAACCACTTCTCCATCCTGGATATAACAAAAACCATACAAAAATACCATAAGATTACTTACAGCAGTCCCTAGCTGATGTTTAAGAATAAATAGCTCAGGTTATAAACAAGAGTGGTACCGACAGTCATTATCAACTTTCGTGATGGAAATGTTTTACACATTGGCTTTTGGAGATAGAAAATATAATTCAGACAAAGTAATGCACTCACTACCTCAGATTGATGTGAATTTTCTCTGGAGACACTTAGTTGGTGGGACCTTCCACCATATCGAGAACTAGCAGATCTAACAGAAGAACCAGAAGCCCGTATTGGAACCGGAGATGGTGATATAGCATCCCAAGGAGAAGACGAATGGCCTGTCCACCATTGCAATGTTTGAAATTAATCCATGAATCAGCATAAGCAAACAAACAATGACCAGCTTCCTTACGGAAAAATGTAGTTTTGCTAGTGACATACCAGACTGTGGTGTATTGCCCCCCGACCATGGGGAAACCAACCGTGCATCAGGAGAGGCCCCTAGTAACATTGGGGATGGTGAAGGCTGATGGTGCCTGCGGGTATTAGAATGACTTTCCCGGCGTGGAGTATCTTCCCATTCCCACCTTCCATCATCCCAGTCAGATCTCCCTGCACAACTCATACATATCAGTATAATTAGAATGCTCGTAAAATTATCTTCAAATTGTACTTCCAACAAAAAATTAACTGAATTAACAAAAGGGGTTAGAAAGCGGAGAGATCTGAAAAATGTCCAGCAGAGCCCAATGATAATTATAGAAACGACCACATAATCACATCGCACACTAGTTGCCACATAATAAAAAGGTTCCAAGATTGAAGCTTTCAACAAAAAGAAGAAAGCACAAAGGCAGAAATAGAAGAATTACTGTTCTTCCTAAAGAGGGAATGAATACTCAAATAAACTGATACATATTCTCAAGTAACCTTAAACAAAACATGAGCAAAAAAATGCTTCAACAGAGATCAGTTTACAAATCAAGTAATTTATTAACTTGCTCTCCACATCATCATTTCTTCCTTCTTTTGAATCTGCCCTTCTGAGGCAGGTGTTGTCTGATAAACATTTTCACTATGGTAACATCTTTATGAGAAATCAATAGTAAATGCAAAGTCAAAAGCAACCTAAATGAAGAAACCAAAACGTACCTGGTGTCCTCCTTGCACCTTCATATCGGCTTCGTTTTTTTCCATAATCCTCATTGTGGTCTCTTTCCCGTCGACTGCGTGATACGCCTCCCTGATTTCGCTCTTCACTATCAGTGCCATGTCTCCACCTCGTCCCCCTGGTTTCACTTTTTGAATCATCCCTGAAATAGCTTCTGCCTCCATCACGGTCACCAGTGTCATAACTTGGGCTCCTAGATCGAGCATTTCGGGAGCTTCCTGGAGATGCAGCTACTATCTGAATTATAAGGTCAAAGTTAGGACTTCGGAACAATTATTGACAATTCACAAATGGCAAAGGTTGTCCTCATAACTACAATTAGCACTACCAAATACCACATCCGCTCAAACAATAAAACCAATATAAAACATTTGAGTAGCATCAGCACAACAAAAGAACAAAAGAAAACAACCAGGTTAGCAAAGGCCATTCTCATTCCTGTTCCTCAATAAATTGGGGGAGCCAAGTAGATGACACCAAGCAACCGGGATAACAATTGGACAAACTCTATAATCCCTAGCTCTCTAATCTTAGTAATAAATTGTAAAAGACATAATAAACGATGCCCAGAGAGCTGCTTAAGCAGACACTGATAATAAACTAATAAAGAAACCATCAGACGGTTGTCACCATAGAAAGAGACACATATTACTCCATGAACCTTCCAAAATCTCAGTAAAGTAATGAAGTTAAACCAACATGGTGAATAACAATAGATGAATGAGGTAAGAATGCTGAAATAATTTTTCATTTCATAAGTATGTTGAGATAAACGAGAAATTAAGACAAAATATGTACGATAATAATCCAAGATGGTTTGGCCAATGCCAATTTGACCAAACTAATGCACCACCGGTATGAAGGGATCAACATATCAAAGTTGGAGATGGAAACGGAAGAGGGATATAGGATGAGGCTGAGCACGTGCCAAAAAGACAACTTGCACCAAGATTGATCCGGATACACGTAGATGACACCAAGCAACCGGAATAACAATTGGACAAACTCTATAATCCCTAGCTCTCCTATCTTAGTAGTGAACTTTAAATTTTGCAATCTCATATGGCAAACAGAGAAAGCATGCTAATGTATTTTAAAGAGCCACTGGATAACACTTCTTCTATCAAGTGGCAAGCAACCAGAAGGAAAAAAAAAAAAATTAAAAATTAGATTTAGTATGGACTCATAAGCTCCCAAAATTAAGATTTTGAAAGTAAATTCTTGTGCACCTCACACGTCATAGACACAACAGCAGGGATGTGTGGGTCACACATCACCATGGAACCACAATGCATTAGCTAGCAAAGCGACATGTACTGTCTACATGTTTGGCACTACACTTTATTGAATCAAACCAACAATTATCTGCCAAAGTTAGTTTAGGCAAAAAAATCTATTAGAAAAGAAGACCATGTGGACTTTTGGGTAAGGGAACAAAAGAACTGACCTCAGAACGGATATTTTCTTTCGAGTTATGCCTCCTTGGTGTGTCACTGACTTGTCTTTCTTCAGTGACAGTACTACCTGCAATGTTTGAGACAACAGAATTTTCAGTGATAAACATTTCATGCCCTTCACAAGAATAGAAATTGAAGATGTGAAGACACAATTAAACAATCAAATAGTCAGAATATTACTTCGTGTCGGTTACTAGTTTGGATTATTGGGACCACAAGTCCTGCATGAATACAGTTGCGAATTCCATTGAAAGCATTTATGCCTTTCAACCTTTTATTACTGTGTTCAAGTCTTTTTAAAGTGATCAGTACAATTAAATGCCAATTGACACCTCATACTATAACAAATCAAAAACTTATGTAAAGGATTACTCAAATAGCCAACAAACCACTTTTTAACTTCTACTCAATTTATTTTTTTCACAATAATAGTGATGATAAAATATAATTAGTTGTCCTTACCTCTCCCCTTTTTCCCTTTTTTGCAATACAATTATCTATTTGCTTAATATGTAACCTTCTACCATTGTAATTTGGCTGCTTGATTAGTTACCTAGTAACTTGACCGGATAAGTACCCAGGCCAGTTCTAATACCTAAAGTTCAAAACTTGTTTACATATGTGCTAATTGAGATTTTTTTCTACCTCATAAAACTTGTACAAAAACCGAGAAGACAAAAGGAAAAGAGAAAAAAGAAAAAGGTGGGAAAAGGAAAAGCAGCTTTTGCATCAAAAGACACCATCTTCCTCGCAAGAAATATCTCCTCAGGCTCGAAGCAATGTTATCATTCCCAAAAATTGTACATATAGAAATTACCAAGTTCATAAACTCTATAGGGACATCCAACCTAATCATATTCTGGATCACCATGTGTCATTACAGGGGTTCATATAAACACATGTGAATCATGTAGAGATAAAAGCAAGTTAGAAGAAAGAGACAGAAATACAGAATAGCACAAGCATATGAAAGGTAATAGCACCTAACGAAGTACATTGTAGAAGTTGGCTTCACATAACTAAATGAGAGCGCATGGGGAAAAAGAATACAGGCTTCAGGTGATCAATTGTACAGAAAAACAAAATCACAGTGCATAAGTGTGTGAATTACCAATCAAAACAGAATAAAAATGAAAAAAGAAACAGGCAGATCAAAATAAATTACATTGTAACAAAAAACATTAACAAGGTAATTCATGTTTAGACAGTAGAAGCAAGTCAGATATCACAATTCAAAACAAATGAGGTACCTGAATGAGAGGGCCCACTTGCATAGGTTTCACGATACTTCCTGCCAGTATAGTTACGCGCACTGTTCTGTATGTCACTTCCAACTTCATCTATCCCAGAGGCAGCAGCGTTCTCCTCTTCGTCCATAGAGGACACAACTGAAGTAACTCTTTCCCTTGGGACCTTGAAAGCACCATCTGGTTTAGGTCCATCACGTTTCACATTTGCAAGAACATCTAGCCCTGTTTTAAAACGCAACATTGATCTTTAGGCCATATAATTGGCAAAAACTTCTCTAACTTATCAAAAAAGATATAAAAAAATGGCACCACTTCTCTATCTCACACATGCAGGAGCTATAAGCAAACAACAAGGCATGTAACTAAAAATCTATAGCATAGGCATGTTACGTGTATGAGATTCTGAAGAAATTAGAAGTCAGCATTGGGCTAGCAGCTAGAATAAAGTCCTCAAAAAATCATAAGTCAACATAAACAACATAGGGATTGGGGGATAACATAATTTCGAGCTATGCTTCCCAGGGCGCTACTAACCACTAAGTACTGAGGACTCTACTACAGATGCTTATGGCGCAGCGCAGCGCGGGTGAGTGTATAGGAGAGAACTTCACTCATTGCCAATGCGAAATGAAACTGCTCACAAGGAAACCCAATCTTTTGAGGATGGTTTCTTATATTAAACTAAGTGCTCTGCTTCAGAAAATTTGATTAACGAAGTTGGAAATTTGGAATATATTCTACACAGAGGTCATTAAGGTGTATAAACTAGTACATGTCTTCGAACTAGGCTTACTAAGCAAACAATCCTGACATCATTTCACTTGGAGATTCAGTGTTGGTTCTACTCAGCTAAACCTATGGTGGGAAGTTTGGCTGGATAATTGAAATATCAAAGGATGCAGCTTAGTTCTCACATGGATTCAGCCTTTCAGGAATTCAGGCCCCGCGAACTTTCTTTCTTCGAAGTTTAGACTCAAGTAGAGTTGATAAGTACAAATCTAGTACTTAGCATGACTAAACCACTATTATTGCCTAGTTCATTTTGGTGCATGACTAATGGGTTGAATCTGGGTAAATTCCGTACAAAATACTAATCAGTTATATCATGCACGATGCAACACGAAACCCGCGCAAATCAAGAAATCCAGAATTTGAATAACCAAGGGCAGCTGAAAGCATATATTGAAACTCAATAGAGTCAAAAGATATGTATTACATAGTATGATGGAAAACACAAACATATGATCTCTAAGGATAGAGATGATGTATTCATGTAAATCATACCTAGAAGAGATTTCCTTTCGGGAGGTCTGAAAACTAGTCTATCTTTCCCAGGTACAAATAATCCCCCACTACTAGTCTTCTCAGGTTCCAACACTGAAGTCGTCATGTCCAGGTCAATGGGTACACGATCGCCCCCTCGATTCTGAACTTGACATGAAAAGCTTATCATAAATTTTTGCCGTGGAACATGACTTTGTAAACCATATACTCCTTTGTCCCATTATGTTTGCTTCTTGCGGGAGACCGTGTTATTTAGACCTCAAAAAAACTACTTCTCGAAATAATATTTTGTATTTCTTGGCACCGTTCAAAGGATCTAAATGAGAACTTTTGAACAGTGCAGAAAAAGTTCGAAAAAGTATTCTCGAAAGAACCGTTTTGGGAGGTCAAAATGAGACGGTTTTCTGTACAAAGCAAATAAAATGGGACAGAGGGAAGTATCGCATAAATCACGAATAGCAAATATAAATCCAAATTACAGCAGAAAACTTGTTGACAGTTGAACTGAATTCTACATTCGTGTGCATTAAAAACTGGCACTGACCTCCATGTTGATTCAATTTACAGCACGAACAAGTCGCGTTAGCCAAACCTGCATTTACCCAGGTGATGATCAATTAAACTCTAACTTTTGAATGCTTGTACATGGCGTATATGATGGTTAAAACTTGCATGCTTAACACTCTATCCCATTGTGCGTCCATAGTGCATCTTGTAATCAAATTTAAACTGATAATTTCAAATTCCAATTACGGCTGGAAACGAAACCCTAGTCAGGGCCGGCACCAGGTATAAGCCAAGAAAGCAACTGCTTCAGCCAAAGAAAGGTGTATTACTGCATATGGGTCAAATTGATTCACTGTGTCGACTAGGACATGCCAGTACCGTTTCAAGGAGTGATTATTTACTAGGCCCCAAACTTTATCGTGTTTAAGCATTAAATTAAGCATAAAAAACAGCAAACAGAGATAAAGACGAGAGAGAGAGAAGGGTACCTGCTCGATCTTGGGCTAGTTCTGATTACGGAGAAAACCCTAGAAATCGATTTCACCTGGATTTCATGAGAGAGACGGATTGAAGAGGATAAATATCCCCATCTCTCTCTCTCTCTCTCTCTCTCTCTCTAGGCGCTTGAGAGGAATGAAGATGTAGGTGGATTGTCGAAAGCTGCTGGCTGCTGGGTTTTCTTCAAAAAGGTTTTGGTGTGATCTGATTAACGGTTTGGAACCACGGTCAAGTTAATGCCGGCTGCGTGTCCTTTTGTTGTCAGCCTGCGTTCTTGTAAATTTAGGTGTTCCAACTAACCATCTTTTTTAAAAAATATTTTTTTTTAATTTTTAAATTTAAATATAAGAAAAATAAAAAATAATTTTTTGATTTTTTTTTACACCGTATAAAAGATCTCAATGAAATCTATCAAATAAGATCTATATTGATAGAAAAATTATTTACATAAACACATGATTTTTGAGCTTAAAATTACATTCTTTTTTCCAAAATCTTCTTTTTTGAAAGTTGGAACACCCCCTAGATATGTCTGAAACATATTTTCGGTATTTTTTATTTTTTATTATTTTTTATTTTTTCATTCATAATTTTTGGATTAGTCGTTTAAAGTATTAAAAAATGGAAAATTCTAAAATTAGTCTAATGGGCTGACAATAGTACGTATATGAATATGTATTAAATGATATAAAAAGTAATACACAGAAATACGTGTTTTTCTTCTATTCTAGTGTACTTATCGTTAGCCACTGGGCTGACAATAGCAAGACTGTAAAAAAATTGATGGATGTTTAAAAAATCAAATAAGAAAAATTGATGGATGTTTAAAAAATCAAATAAGACTCATTTTAGACAAATAAGACAGCAGTTTAATACTTTTTTTCTTTAGAAAATTACCTCTAGAAATAGTGCGCATTTAATTCTCATTAAGGTTGAACTCAATTTTTTATTTTTAACTACCTTCAAGTACAACCTCATGATAAAATTACCTTTTTACCTTTAAAATACTATAAAAATTCACTGGGAGTGCTTAAACTCCGGGGTACCCTACCCACCGTAGCCTCTAGGGTTCAGGCATTTTCATTAAGATTTTAGGATGCACTTTCCCATTCAGCAGTGCTAATGAGATATATTTTTCACGCACAGATTTTGCACAGATCTTGATGTGGGGCCCACTACAGATCACACACAAACGATCTGAGCCGTTCATTAAATTTAAAACATGTTTTCAAGGGGCTTCGCGAGAAATCAGCTCAATCATCTATCTAGAAGTATTCGATCCAATTATCTTACTTTTCATTCAGGTTTTAAAAAACTGAATGAAAAATTAGATGATTAGATCGAACACTTATAGGTAGTGGATTGAGCTAATTTCCTGAGAGAGCCTTTGAAAACATGTTTTAAATTTGATGAACGGTTTGAATCGTTTGTGTGGGACCTGTAGTGGATCCCACATCATAATCTGTGCAAAATCTGTGCGTGAAAAATCTGTGTGGACAGACTTATTGTTCCTATTATAAAGTTTTAGTGGTTTAAGAACTTCTATAGAGTTTAGGATTTTAGACACTTTCATAGGGTACCCTATGGTTTAGGTTTAGGCACTTTCATACGGTACCATAGGGTTTAGGTTTATGCACTTTTATAGGATTTTAGGGTGTATTTTTTTATTATAAAGTTTTAATGATTTAGACAATTATATAGGGACAATTTTGAGAAAATATTCTAGAAATCCTTAATGGTGCATTTCCATTTTTTTATGGAGTGCGTGGGAAGAGGAGGTCCAAAACAGGAGCTACACATAAAGACGCTACTTTTTTCATTTTTAGTGAATTCTTTTTGGCTTTCGGTCATAATTTTGTATTTTAGACTTTTCTCATCGAGACAGATAATTAATCTAAAAAAATTTCTCAAATCTAACAAAAATTCAAAAAAGACAAACGAAACACACAAAATGAAAAATATAATTAAAAGTGTATTCATATCAAGCATTATTCAATAGGAACGAATTAGATTGGGTTATGGTCCGATTCATGGGCTAGGTTGCAAATTGTCACCTGTGTTCACTTCACTTTCCCTTGTATTTTCCTTTCTCACCACAAATCCTTCCATAATCCACCATCAAAGCACGATCTAGAGGATTTATAATTGTTTTTTTTTTTTCATGAAAGTTAATTATTCGAATGATGGCGGTTTTTCAAATTGGAAGATGCTAAAAACAGCTCAATAACTGTCATTAAGGTAAAAAAAAACATTTGTATTGAGATATACTAAAAGTTTATAAAAGTTTAGTGCAGTGTATTGCGAGTGTTTTTTTTTGTTTAAGCTAATTGACAGCCCAATGGGCTAAAAAATAAAAGAAACTTCCAATAAAAATCATCTCTTAAATGAAGTCATAGGCCAAGCAAGTCAACTGGGCCTAATCAGGCAGCCTTGAACTGTGGCCCAAATCCAAGGGAGAAACCCAGCTTGCCAAACTGCCTCATAAGTCATAACTATTTGAGTTTTTTTTTTTTGTCATACGGTATACATCAGCAGAGGTTAACGGAGTGTTAGCTCCCAAGGGTGAATCTAATATAGGCACAGGAGGATCACATGACCCTAATGATATTATCGGTTTTATTTTTTTTTTAAATCGAAACAGAAAGTATTATATATTAAACCACGCTAAATAAAGCATGAAGGACGCCTAGATCAAGTGGTGAAGTCCTTGTTTCCCACATGAGTGGTCGTGTGTTTGAAACATTAGGAATGCTCTTTGGTTTTCCCTTTTTAACTGATTTGCGTTTGGAGGAGAAGAATTCTCCATGACTTGCTCCTGATAGGAATTGAACCAAGTTGATCCTAAACTTAGGTAGTTGTAGTTCCACAAAGCCAAACCATATCATTTTACCAATTGCTCAAATAAAAATGTAATAAACGACCTAGTGAAAATGTAAAAACACTAGTACGTTCATTTTTTATTCTCCTAATATTTTTTTAACGCATATTCTCTTTATATTAGATTGTGAATATTTTTATTAAATTTATGCTCGAGAGGTGACCCTTTGTCCGAAATTTCTGAATCCGCCATTGCCTGCTCTCCGTGGAACTCGAATGCATGTCACTATTGGAAAGAAAAATAAGACAACCAACTTGACAAGCTTGATTTCCCAAACTATTTGAGATTTCAACACACAAAAGAATTCCAAGGAGAAGGAACCAAAATGACAAGGACACATCTTATTACAAACACATACTAATAACAAAGGAATTGGGTATCATTGTAGAAACATAAATACAAAAGGCAACTAGCTTTCCCTCTACCCCCAACTGAAAAATCAAAAGTTACAACAAAATACTCTTGAGAATCTCCCAAAAGACATCAAGAAACTCCGTACCTCGCCCGATAGAGATCGAAGCATAGATCCGTGTCTGCTAGTACCGACGCACAAAGTTTCCCATAGCAAAATCAAGAACATCGAGACTCCTCGACAAAACATACAGAGCTACGTCCCGATCCTATCGAGATTTTCGGATACGGTTTTCATCCTAGGCCGAATCTCAGGGTCTCCCTCGGTGCAAGCGAGGGCTATATGGAAAACAGCCAGTACTTCTTTCTTGGCATGCACTTCTTGAAGCAGCAGAGGATCAACCATGTCCGATAACGGATTCTCCTCTTCAAATCCCTTCCTCACCCACCTTACTAGATCCTGAACTTCCGTTGAAGTTGATGTAGTTGGAGAGGACAGCTCCGGGGACTTTCCCGTTAGCAATTCTAGACAGACGACTCCAAACGAGTACACGTCCCATTTTTGAGTCGGCCGGTCTACGAAGGATCGAGCCTCTGGTGCTCGGTAGTTGTTTGCCTTCTCAGGTGGGACTGACTTTATATACGGGAGTGCTCCGCCGATGAAGCCACCAGACGAGGAAGGGTTGTTTCCGGTGATGCTGATGAGCCGGTTGAGGCCGAAATCCGATATGTAGGCTTCGAATTCGTTGTCTAGAAGGATGTTGGATGGCTTGATGTCGCCGTGGACGAACTTCCTTGGACTGCATTCGTGGAGGTACGCCAATCCTCGTGCGAGGGCCTTTGCGATCTTCAGTCGGGTTGTCCATGAGAGAGGGGATGATGGCTGGCCAATTCTCCCTGTAACAAATCGTATGCTAAGATGAATCATCTACGAGACAAAGAAAATTCCATAAAAACAAAATTCAGAACTTTTTACGGGTAGATTCAGAAGATTCTTTCGAGATAAATTTCAATCAATGGTGAGCCTATAACAGACAAGATTGAATGGGCTTAAGCCACTAATAGAGCTACTCAGAAAAACCTCTGATGAATTTCAATGGACCATGGAAAATGCAGCCACTGAAATTTCTTTTCACTGCAAATGCATATCCACAAAAAGAGGTAGTCTGAATGTAAAGGGATTTTATGTTCTTGTTCTTCGTACTGCGAAAGGAGTAATAGCCAGACCAAGCCACTATAGGTGTCACATAAGGAAAAACCGATTACAGTAAAAGCACGCCATTTCCGCTTCGAAGGAATCTTAACAGATCAAATTTCGAGTCACGGAACTAAAGTTTCAAAACTTAACAGAACTAGAATCACTATCACAGGTCCCCGTCCCACCCCATTAGCAAATCACGACCGAAATTATAGGAGAAGCGCTCGACAGAGACTTGTCACATGGAGCAACATCACTAAGTAACGGCTTGGTTACGGTCTCAATTCTCAAGTGCGGAATCCCCGACATAATTCTTCCTCAGTCACCCTATCTCAATGCTTTTTGTTCTGGTAGTGTTGGGCCCAGGTTTGGTGCCAACCAAAGAGTGGGTCCATAGCCGTGTGGTACAATCATTCCCAGATACCTACTTGACGACACAGATGCCACCAAGAATTTAGTCTTCTAGTAGGTGATCCAGGACATCTGATCATCAGGTGTTTCATAGTGAATCCTATAATTTTAATTAGTGAATAGTGTATTTAAATTCAACAACCTGTCATTTGAATAGGAGTTGGACTCTCGTTCACGTGCTATCAACTCCTGTGTTGGTTAAGTTCAACGGGTTTTGTCCCTACTTTAGTTGAGCACCTTCTCAAGAACGGTGGAATTGGTCCCGGATTAATCGACCCATTGAACCGAAGATATCTCAAATTACACTTGACTAAAGCTAGACACTCAAGGGCTCGTTCGTTTTGGATTTTGGATTTTGAGAAAGAAAAGCCAAAGTCCCAAAACTCAAAACGAACGAAGACCAAAGTGGATTTCTTTTGATGAACTCTTCTGCTCCTGGAACAAGAAAGTCATCAGCTTCTCAGTGATTTCATAAGTTGACAGTAATATTTAACAA